>JASDQU010197633.1:0-17746 GCA_032191745.1 Picea mariana | reverse complement strand
GCCTTTTGAAGCATCTCTTGGATATGGAACTTGATTTCATCATTTTCTATCAGCGACTGATGATAGAATGGTCCATTATGAAGTGGGGTACCAAGGGTTAGATCAATTGGATACTTGACTTGGTAGTGCGTTGGTACCCCGATGGTTGAGAAGAAGATGTCTATGTACTCTTCCACGATCTCATCCACTTGCTTCTTCTTCAAGGTGAGGCTCTATGTAGAGGTCATGGATTTGGCGGCGACCTTCTGCTTACTATGAGCATAGATCACAAAGAAGAATAACTTCCCTGTCTATGAAATGACCTTATTACATTACTTAGCAAAGATTAAAGAAATATTGGTAGTCAGCGCTACCTCTGGTATCTTGTACAATTGTCTACCCAAAGTAATAATAACACTGTGGGGTCTAGACTCATACAAAGCATGTCGCTTCCACAAATATGGTTGGCCTAAAAGAATATCACAAACTTCAAGGGGAGAAATATCACACAATACCTCATATTTGAAGGGCTTGATGTTGTACAGCAGATGACACTATTGGATGACATGGAGATCTCATCCTTGGCGAAGCCAACCGATGGTGTAGGGTTGTGGGTGCAGTGTTATCAGAATTTCTAACCAATTGATGACCTCTATCGAAATCAGGATCTTCTGATAGCTACTATCGACAATTAAATGAAGTGGAGTCCCCTTTACCCACATCTGTGAGTGAAAGAGGCATTCCCCTTCCTCTGGTTCTTCTGGATCCCTTGGTTGGACTTTGGTGGTAGCAACAGTGACACTGGGTTCAGCATAGATGATCCACTTCCCACTTCTGGATTTGATTCGGAGTCAAAATCTTCCTCTAACTTGGAATCTTTCATCTCGGCCACCAGTCACTTCTTGGAGTGACATTATTCGGTGTTGTGCCAAGGGATTTTATGGTATTCACACCATTTTCCTGTTTCCTTATTTGACTTCTCATTACCCTTCTTGGTTTTTGGCTTGGATTAGTTGTCATTAGAGCAGCCATATTTTCTCTATCCCTTGTTTTGTGGGTTGGGGTCACCTTTTCCTTGCTTCAACTATGAGGACTTTGCAGATTCAAAATCTCTCCTATTCTTCTTAAATTTATGCTCGATATTGACAACATATCTATAAGTCGCACCTAATGATGCGATGTCCAAAAACTCCATTTCTATTTGAATTTGTATATGAAGATGGTCATGGTATTTGAGCACCAGATGTCATTCAAAGTCTTTGATACCCAATTTGGTGCGCAGGGTATCAAAAATTTTGGTGAAATATGGTAATGTCTAGTCACTTTCCTGATGCAGCGTGGTCCATATTGTGTATTGGTCCTTGTAGCTTCTAACAAGGTAGTATTGTTCTTTAATGGCATCCTTGAAGGAATCCCATGTGGGGGTGATCAGAAATATTACAAATTCCTCTATGGCCCTTTTATTAGAGTAAGCATCCCACTAGTCCTTAACATGGGGGACGACCTTGAGGAGTGCAAAAGTAATCTTTTCCCTGTCAGAAAAATTGTGGATCGAAAAATACCCTTCGAGCAGATTCAACCATTTATCTATATCATACACATTTATCAGTCCTTCAAATAATGGAATATCAAAATTTACTTGTACCTTGAAGGGGTTTGCATCGTCGCTTGAAGGATCTGTTCAAATTTGTTCATAATTTCGTTCCTTTGTTGCGTAAAGGCTTCCTCGAGCAACATTTTAAAAGGGTCTCCTACTCCATCATATTTATTCTCATCCCCCATGGGTTTTTTTCTGGCTCGGTATGGCGGATATTGAAAACGATCGATTGGTTTGAGTCCAAACTTCTTGTACCCAAATCTTGTCCGGGACATGCATGAAGAAAAATAAATGAAGAGCAGACCGCTCTAATACCATTGATCAAGATTTATGAGCAGAACAAAAGGAATAATAGACTAAATACAATAACACAAATATACAGAGCACAACAACAAATATCCAATGAATAATAACTTCTATTGAATAAATAAAATAGGTTGAAACTGTAAAACTATAGAACTAGAAAAATCTAGGTCGAATGGTGGTAGTTATCTATGAGAAGAGATTTGGCTTTCTACACGCATTCGTCTGAGCAGAATGATTACAATGAGGCTCCAGAGGCATTTTTAACATTACTCATGAATTCCAAAACCCTAGACATCCAAAAACCCTAGATGAAACACCAAAATTTATGTGGGTCTCGATGGATAAGTTGGAACCTCAACTTCTTGGGGTCGTAACTTTTGAATACGACCTCCATTTTAGGCAACTGCTAACCCATTGGAAAGGTATTTTCAAGAACTACATGTTATGCCATAAAACTCTGACTTTGTCTACAATTCGACTCTATCAAGCCAAAAAACAATTGTTTAGGGCCCCAAAACGGCCCTGGAAGTATAGAAAGATGTACTGACATGAAAACTTCTAAAATAAGCAAGTTGAATTAGGTGGGAGGCCACAAATCTCCACCTAGAAATTGTGTAGGGCTTCTGATAGCCTTGAGAGTGTATAACCCACAATTACAAAGAATTACAGAAGAACGTGTTGAACTAAAAACTGTCAATAGGAGATAGTTGGAATAGGTGGGTGGCCACCAATATCCACCTGGATCACTTGGCAGAATTGACTCTATGAGTACCAAGAAAATAATGTGACAGAAAATAATTTCACTCTTCAACTAGGAAAAAAATGAATAGTGACACATGGAATTGGTATAACTAAGAGACAAGAAGATCACCCAACTGTAAGACAAGACGCACATAGGTGTCATGTTCAAGGGCGAAAATAGCTTCCATAAAGGATTCCAAAAAACTTGACCCACTTCCTTCAAATTTTCCCCCGTCCAGATAGATGAGTACCTCTTTCTTTTTTAACGAGCTTGAGGAGGATAAAATATGCTCGGTATAGCTCATCCTTCAGATGAGTCCCTCGTCATATGTTTAACTAACCTAAAGAAGGAGGGGTTTGTTCCCATATGGTTCCCAGAGATTAGACTCACATAGGTCCTTAGATGCAAAGTTTTATGATCCCAAAGAAGGTAAAATCGATGTTTTTTCAAATTTAAAGAGTCTGAAAAGAACTAAAAGATGACTCCATGGATGAATTTTTCGTAAATTTATTCTCCCAACCCCAAAAAATGTGTAAAACAATACAAGGGAGAACTCTTCTAATCATTCTTGATTAGAGTAGTCATTTTTTGTAATTAGTTTCCCGAGGCCGAAAAAGAGATAAACTACCACTCAAAATACGCCCTTTCAAACCTTTTAACGAGTGTGAAAGGAAACAAACACACTTGGCAATATTTTCATGTTTAGGGAGTCTAAAAAGATATTAAAGGAAACTTCAAAGAGTTCCTTTTGTATATCTTTATGAGTCCGAAAAAGAGATAAAAGTGTACTTGGTAACCTATTCTCATGTATTAACAAGCACGAGAAAGGACAAAGGATAAGCTCGAAACTTCCCAACGTAATGTCCAAAGGTTTCTAACAGGACCCATGGATAGTTGGTACTTTTACCCCAGCTGCATGATTGAAGCTAGTGGCTTCTCTCTAGAATTATGTCTTAGAGGCTGGAGACCTCCCTCCCCAAGCTTTATTTTATCCACTGACTCTTCTCCTATCGCCAATTTTTATACCCAGTAAACTCTTGGTTACTAATAGGAAAATGTTCACTAAAGGAAGAATGAGGATCAACTAACATGGGTGGATGAAATGAAGTTTAAGTTACAAGATCTAGTGAAAGACTCGACTCAACGTTTACTATATCTGGAGAAAGACTCGACTCAATATTTACGAGATCTAGGAAAAGAGTCAACTCAACGGGAGAGGCAGTTGTTTCATTTTTTAACGATCTTGACAAAGGAAAAGAACTTTTCTCATGAGGTTCGATTCCCAAACCTTTGTTTTAGTTTTTAATGATCTTTTCATAGAGAATAAAACTATGCTCACAAGGTAGCTTTCATTTTTATAGAATATTGAAACTATAAAAACTATGCTTGAGGCCCTCTGTTTCATTTTTTAACGAGATTGGCATAAAAACGTAAACTCTTCTCGAACCCTGGTTTCATTTTTTAATGAGCTTGAAATCAACAAATAGAATATGCTCAATTACCTCTACTTGATCATGGCTTTCAAGAGGAAAATGCTCTTGAAGGAATACATGTCAAGGGACAAACCTCAATGATGGCTTCCAAGAGATCTTATCTAGATGACATAACCACACTCTATAAGGAATACATGTCGAGGGTTGCGATAGGGGTAGAGAAATTAGTCTCTAATAGCCAGATATAAGAGATCACCATGTCAACTACCAGATCTAAATCATAATAAGGGAGAGATTCCTTCTCACTTGGAGTTGAATGCATGGGACATGTTGCCACATAATTGACGTGTGGTAGGTCCGATGTCTTTGGCATGTAAGGAATGTTGAGGGAAGTCGAATGGTTGACCGTCATATGAGGGCCAATGAATGAAATCTAGTTTATGGTCACCATTTTTCCATTGTGAGGGAAATATATCATTCAAAAGAGATTGGACACAAGAGCCTTCATAGAATAAACATAGTCTCTCCCAAGGATAAAATGAAAATCTAAGGGGTTGTGTAATACCATCACATCAATATAGACAATTTTATCTTCTAAAGTAACAGGAAACTGAGGAAGGATCCCTAAAAGTTGACTAGCCCTTCTATTAAAATCCAAGAGATTCTGAGTCACTGGTGCAAGATGAGGAGAACCTAAATCTTGCTAAGAAATGGAGGATAAAATACTAACTAATACACCTTCATCGACAATAGTCTGAGGAACATCCCTCCCACAAACTTGAACAGTTATTTGGAAAGGTATATAGGAAGGAATATAAAGTTCTGGAAATGCACCCCAATCAAAAAGAATGGACTCATTACTCAGAGGGGGTTTCGTTGGGATGGGTGAAGTGCCCCCTTGTCTAGAAGAATTCGTAGAAACAATAAATACCTTAGCGACATACTCACTCTTTCTAGGAGGAATGGGATCAACCAAGGGTGGTATTGGATCGACCACTTTAACTTCACTCTCCAAGGGGAGAGTGGGATCGATCGAAGGTGAAATCAAATCAATCACTTGATCGACTGGCTCAATTGTTGATGGAACTGGATTGACTTCCTGATCAACCAAATTGACCGATGATGGAACCATATTGACTAGTTCATCAACCAATGGCAGGTTGGGAGACTAAAGTTTTTGTTGTACATCAACAATATTTTCCAACAGATGTGAAGCCTCATCCATATGAGGGCAGAGGTAACTACGGTGCATCTCCTGACATAACAATCAAGGAAATTTAATTTTACCCGTATTACTTCCAACTTGATTATCACTAGTTGATGGTTTGTCACCAGCATGATCTGCAACAGCTGATGACGTGGGTTAAGAACCATGAGACCAAACTTCTACAACCTTCGAAATACCAGGGCACCCCTTAAGAATGTGGTCACCCTTATAAATCCTGCAAAGGAATTTGGGCTTGCAATGTGTCTTGGTAGACTTGTCGACATTATCAACAATCCCAACATGATGAAAAGTAGTTGTTTGATCGCTTCCAACATGTCCTGCAGTGGTTGGAATTTTTCCCCCTAGCTTATTTTCTTCTTCTTCTTGTCCACCTATTTACTAGCTACATATATTTCACAAGGAGAAGAGGAAGAATTGGAAGAATACCCTATGGGTGAACAAGGCAGAGGATCGACATGAGGTTGATGGTCCTGGGGTGGAGTACTTACAGACAGAGAAATAGGACCATTTACATTCACCGGAGTTGAAAACAACCAGACCGATAACCCAATAGTGAGCCCAGGAAGAGTCAAAGTAGTGATATAAGGAGGACCAACGTGTCCCACAGAAGGAGAAAAAAATGGTATCATGGGAAAAGGGGTTCCTTTGTTGGTAGTTCTTGTAATTGACTCCATAGACATGGACTCAACCTAAGGTTTTCTAGGGAAAAAAAACAACACACGCTAAAACAAATTTAGGAAGAAAACCAAATAAACAAACCTTTTCATAGTGAATATGGTAGTTGGTGATGAAATTCAACGTCGTAGGATCAATATGAAAAATGGTTGAGATAGAGTGGGTGGATTAGTTACGTTGGTGACTTGCTTAATAGACTTACACCTTGCAGCAAGTTCCCTCAAGGTCTATCCATGGGTTACCCTCCAAGCATCCAAAGTGAGTTTGACCAACGTCTGACCCAGGTACAACAAAGAATTCCCTTCACCGTCACCTTGTGTATGAACCCTAAATATAAAGGCCACTAACGTTACCAAATCCCAGTCAGCCTCTGTTTGGGTATAGTCGACAGTCAGGATCAAACGAATGGGTAGGATATCAAGTTTGAAATTATTCTAGAGGACTGAAGATAAGAGGATTGGTAAAATCCATAGGACCTCAAACTAATTTGATATTCATGAAGCATCTAAACCTAACGAAACCAGTGACATTTCAAGAAGAACCCCCAGTATACGATCTTTCTACTACATTTGGTTAAGCTTGAAAGGGCTAATCTCTACTACTCTCCTACACACGACATCGTGTTTAAACCCTATGTGAGATGGGGGTCCCGGCTATGCTTATATGAAAATTGGATTTTATCTCCCTATCGAAATATTCTTTGTTTGTTTATGGCTTTGGAAACGTATTCTCAACACCTGTTCCAAAGCCCTACAATTAATCTAATGTAGGTTTGCAAATCCATAGAAAGAAAAATTTCTAGATAGATTTTAATTATCACTTTGATTTTTAGGTTGTTGTTTACTCAAGGGTATGGAAGTGAAACTGATGATATTCATGACTTTGAATCCAAAAGAGTGCAACAGAATGAGATGCAAAGCTTTCGATTCGATGAAATCTATATATGGAAAGGAGAAGAGTCTTTTTCCATTCCCAAATGCATAAATCCAATGCATTTTACCAAATGCAAACTGTGAACATGTACCACCCAAACCTTTGAATGCAATCAATTTATGTTCATTTGATTATAAATGCATAGAACCTAAATCACATGCAAGTTCTATATACATCCTTAATTTCAATGCAATTATCCAATGCAGATACAAAGGAATATGAAGAAAAAATATTGAACAAGAAATGCACTCAAAACTGACGAGAATTGAGAGAAACTAAGTGTGAATTAACTCGCTTAATCAAGAACTCAAAAGGTCTACAAGTACTCAAAGAACAAAAAATGTTAGAATGATTTCAACATATGTTCAGATAAGAACCCAAACAATGAAAAAGAGAAAGATATAATCACTCAACAATCCTTAAAGACGAGCAGCGATAAAGATCATTCAAAGTTGGGTTGTGGTAAACGAGAGAGTCTCTAATCATTCAAAAAGAGATATATTCTGAAGAATATCACAAAGATACTCAAAACAAATCAACCTTTGCAAATCCTAGTTGATGAAAACTCCTAAATAGTCAAGCAATCTGAAAACTTTGCGAGATGAAGATCAAACAACTGAAAAGAAGGATGAACCAAGGCATCTTGTTAACCCAAGGGGATCACAACTAGGAGGATTTTTCAAGATCAAAGAAGGAAATGAAAATGAGTGATAAATGTCAATTCTCAATCCAAACAAATTCAAAAGAATCTAGGAGACTCTAGATTAAATGCCTCTCCAAAAAAGACTGAATAGAACAAGTAAGAAAGAGGCAAAAACACCAAAAAAGGGAGATTGGTGCCCCTGTTCTCAAAGTGACAGAGCGCTATTCAAGAGAATGGTATTCCAAAGGAGGCTTATGGGAGCGCCAATCAGGATAATGGTGCTTTGTGTGCACTGTAGGGAAGCATCAGTCAGGCTAATAACACCCTGGTGTGAACTGGAGGTAAGTGCCACTTTTTGGAAAATTTCAAAAAATGGCTTCTAACAGCTCAAGATCAACAAAGAATCATTCAATGGATCTATAAAATATTCAATAAGGAAGAGGGAAGGGGAAATAGATCATAAATAAGAATCAAACAAGAAATATCTAATCACAATAAAAGGATTCAAGACAAAAAAGAGGAAAAACTAGTCAAAGTCCTTCCCTAGTGGAGTCGCCATTTTTCCATTGTGAGAAATATTACCCTGCAAACAGAATAAGCTCCCCTTTGGACCAATAATCCTATATTTGGTCCAAATACAAAATAGAACAAGTTTTTACTACTTTCCCTATAGATATAACTAAATCAATCAAACAAGAGAGAAGAGGAATGATGTAGTGTACCTTGTTGTGATGTTCATCCTCACTGCTCCAATCCTGAAGTTTGATCTCCAAGATCCTCTATGCAACTGAAATCCTCCAAAGACTATAAAAGGAACACTTCCTCCTACTCTATATGATTAGACAAAGAAACTATATCTATGAATATTGAAATGACAATAGACAAGAAAATGTAGAACACATGAACTTGAAGGGAATAGGCCAAGTTGATATTAATTGGAAAGCCAAAGAAGATACTTACAAAGCATGGTTGATGATTCAGTCACTTATCCAAGTTCTCCTCATCCATTGCTTGCATGAATATTGACATCAAAATATTGATTCTTCCTCTAGAATCAAATTTTTGATACCTCTAATAGTCCCCCTTTCACCTTGGAAATACCTTAAATATATAGGCTTGAGAGGCACAACCACGATGAGAAAATGAAATATATAGTTGACGATATGGATCCTTAAGGTTAGGATCTAATCCTAATATGAATCCATAAGGTAGGGTTCAAACACAACCAACTTCATCCCAATATATCTAGCCCATAGAATAATGTGGAGGATCCCTCTTTTCCCTCTAATAAGATTAGCACCCCCTAGTAATAGAGAGACTACCATGGAACCCTCTTAACAAGGCTAGGGGAGTACTAGTTCCCCCCAGTATGGGTAGGGGAGCGCCATTCTTCTACAATGATAAAAAATGGTCAAAATTGTTGAGGAAAAGGTATATTTTGACTGTCAAATGATGGGGTTTCTTCTTCAAACACGACTTAGGGATTGTGCCAATTGTTTTCATGGTGTCAAGGGGTTGTGACACTCAGCAAAGAGAATGAAACACTTTGTAAGGTGCATACAACACTTGCGAAAATGCATGCAACACTTAACAAGGTACATACATCACTTTGTGTCACTTGCGAAAGTTAGGTGCAAAATTCAAGTGTGACATTTTTGTGTGTAATAATGAGTGAGTTATGGATCAACTTGGTTTCGTGGGAGATTGTACCAGTGTCTAGGCTTAATTGAAGCCTCACTAATATGCTCGAAGCTTGGACCTTTCCGGTATAGACTTAGCATGGAGAGGAATTTGTGAGATCACAGGTGCTTAAGGTTAGAACCAACATCTATCTCCAAGGTGAATTGAAAAGAGCCCCAGTGGGGCTTGGTTAAAGAAGAGCATATCCTAGATACATAGATCAAAGAGTCCTCAATACGCCAAGGGAAATTTGTCAAATGGTGATACATTCTTTGATAGAGCATAGAGATGAAATGGTTGGGCTCAAGGAATTAGGGTAGGAAATATGTATATGGTGAGTCTCATTGGGTGGTTGGGGTTCGAATTATGCCAAAAGAGGGGAGCGAAGAGGTGGTACAGTTAGGGTTAGGTAATTGTTGTGCAGAGAGAGAAAGGAAAAATGCGATTTCTTATATACTAAAACGAAAAAATAAAAAGACGATGTGGCCAATTAGGGAAAATGGGGTAGGGGGGAAGACCTATCTGGAAGTGATGACACGTGGACAGTAGGATGGGTTCGAGGGTAGGTTAGATAATTCCCTTGAGTTTTTTCTTCATGCATGATAGAATCTCTCCTTTCTCTTAGAAATATGCAATGTCGAGGATGATCAAATCCCATGGGTTTCTCCTTTTATAACCCTTTCCTCAACATAGAATTTGAAATATTGGAGGGGAGAGTGGAAGCATGTCAATTTACTAATGATGTTTATGTAAACTCCATTGGTACTAAACCATGGAGTACTAGTGACGATGGTATCAAATCCACCGATCTTAAGGTTTTTGTATCAACGAAGATGTTATCAACTTCGTTGATACATCGGCAAAGTTGAGTGCAAGTCTGGTAGTGTATCACCGAAGTTGGTGAGAATCTTATCGATACTCCAAAGCTCATTTAGAATATGGTTTAAGTGTTTTTCTTCTCAGTGTATTGGAAATTTTGTGATGAACTCACCAGTATTGCTTGTATTGTTGATTTCACGATGAACTCGTCGATATGCCAAAAACTTAAAATAAATGCAAGTAAAGGAATTTCTCAAAGAAGAATGGGAAGATTCTAATGAAGATCAAGAAGATGAGAAATTTTTTAACAAGTTGAAAGGGTCTCGATAAAACAAGAAGGGTCCCATTTTCTTTGTTGGAATTGACTCTACAAGCAAGGACACAAGAAAAATGGAAGGTGTGGATACCTAGAATAACAATATCCACGCATATCATTGGCTACAAATATCTCAAATCTCAGGATTCTTTTACAATTGACTACCAATCGAATTACCATTTGACTACCAATTGACCTCCATTTGGTATTCATTTGGTTTTCACAGGATATATTTTTGAGTAACTTCTCGACTTATCTTCCATCACTTTGACTTTGAATTTTCCTGATCGACCACTTTGACCTTTTACTTTCACTGCAAAGATTATAACAACCCAACATTCTCCCACTTGTCTTCTTTCTTGAAACATGGGATATTATTGAGCTTTTTTTCATAGACCTGGGGTAGTGATTCCCATTGCCTCTCTACACTAAGATAACTTCACAACACTCATAAACTTGGTCAAAGAGTCTACCATGTTTTCCAATGTGTCTACTTTCTCTAGCAGCACATTGGTTTTTTCTACCATGTCTATCATGAAATGGTATTGTACATCAATATTCTTCATCTTGAAATGATAAGATAGGTTATTTTTCAAGAATATTGTGCTTTCACTACCGCAATGTATATTCATAGCTATTTTCTTAAACCAAATACATGAACACAATCATTGCATTTATACTACTTCTTTGCTTCCATGAATTTTTTCCATGTATTCGTCTTATATTGTTTATGATGCTATGACCACCTATTGCTTATTCATCCAGTCTATTTCTCCACTCAAAATATTGAAAAAAAATCCACTAGTCGACCTTCATTGATCCAAATCTCCAGCCCAATCAACTTCAATAAATCCATGTACATATATTTCACAGTCAGCTCTGGGTTTCCCTTGGTAGCATATAGCATAATATTTTGTGCCACACAAATACCTAAATACTCTTTTGATAGTCGTCAAGTGCTCTTTTCTAGGTGTCGATATGTATCTTCTCAACACTCCCACTACATGGGTAATGTCTCGTTGAGTGAAAACCATCGCATACATCAAACTACCGACAACACTTACATAGGGAACACATTTCATGTCCTCTATTTCTTCCTATGTCTTTGGAAATGTTTCAACAATAAGACTTGATCATGAAAGAGTCGACACCTTAACAGGTTTGCAATCCTACATGTTGAAACACCTCAAAAATGTTTCAATATATATCCTCTAATTCAACCATAGATTTATAGCTTCCCAATCTTTGATGATCTCCATCCCCGAGATGAAGTTTTTTGCACCAAGATCCTTCATGTTAAACTTGGAGGATAGTTATTTCTTGACCTCCTTTATTGCATCCATGTTATTTCTTATCAGCGACATGTTGTCGACATACAATGCTACATATATGAAACACCCACCTTCTTCATTGGATTATACATAGTGATTATCCTTGATTCTCACAAATCCCAAACTAAGTATGTATATGTCAAACTTTTTTACCCAGGTGGATATCAGTGGTCACCCACCTATTCCACTGGCTTAAAGAAAATCTTCCATTTTGGAAGTTGTTTTATAGTTTTTTGGGTCCCAAACTTATGACATCATTTTGAGGCCCTAAACGACGTTTTAGGGCTCGACAGTGCCTAACATGTATTTGAAGGCAGGTGCTAGGCCAAACGGAATATATACTCATCGGATATACCTTTCCAATGGTGTATTGTTGGGCCCTTTTTTTATATAAAAGAGGTTGTGAAACCCGTCAAAGGGACAACCAACCAAGTGAAGAAGCATGGGAAAGGAAACACGCAACATAAATATGTTGAAAAATAACACAGTTTGAATCCATCCCATAATCAGTTTTGGAGCCAATTGTAAGGATGATTCTTGGGATGAGGATGACTCTCTTGGTAAGGATGATTCTCTTGATGATGATTATATTCTTGGATGAATTTTGTATGTTCTCTTTAGTATTGTATTGTATTGTAATGAGTGTGTGACAGATAGGGAGATGTAAGAACTAGATTTGTACTCCAGATCTAGACTGTAAGAAGGAAGGAAAGATCCTAAACTCATTGTGATCAGTTGTAGTATTATACTGAGATGTACCTATTGATCTCTTATACTGAGTAGGGTGGATGTCTAATGTAAATTTGTGAATTCTTATTTTCCAAATACTTCTAATATAACAAAAAGATATTGAAGATCAAATTTTGAAAATGTTCCTGGTTCATCTTACTTTCTGTATCTCTGAAATTTCATTATGTGTTATCTATCATGAATTACATGTCGTTATCCATTCTTAATGTTTTGTATAGTTATGTTCTTCTGTTTTAGTGTATAATGAGATAAGGATATAACTGAGTATCTATATTTCGCTAGAATGGTAATAGTATAGATGGATTATAGATCTATATAGCATTCTTCTTACCCTTCCCTTAGCTCTTTTGTCTTGGTTGCGCTTTGAGTGAGACTTCTTTTCTTTTAGAAAGATGAAAATGCCAATGTACTAGACTACATCGGTATCCTTTTGTTGGTAACCTGCATAGGACCCTCCTCTGACAAATTTTCACCAACAAAATGGTTTCGTTGTTGGGACCTTGATTTTACAAGGGAACCTGTAGGGATAATGCTTCCACAGATCCATAAGTATGATGCTCGATAGAGGTGGGAACGAAGTGTGATGCGTTCATACTGAAGGAAGCGAAGTTATGGAACCCAAACTAGGATGCCACTTAGGATCTTGTCTTCTACTCGAAAATATCAAGCGACGAGTACAAGATTTTCTGGGTAGAATTGCCAGAAAAGTTATTCCAATGGGTAGATCGTCTACAAGAAGCATTAGAATTCAAAGAACGGGTAAAAGAAATTGGTTCTTGGGAGACAAACAAGCTAGAAGAGCTTCACCGACTGGATAATCAGATCACTTGAGTGGTGTATTTCTAGGTTGAAACTTCTTTGGAAGGATATATCATCGAGTTTGTAGTGGAGAACCACCAGTATTTTTCACAAGACGAACTAATATTCAAGAAAGGGGCACGAAGAATATTGTTGAGGGAAATTCCCCTTTGGATTAAGGTTTTTTTGGTGGATTAGTTGTTCCCTCATATGAGATGGCAACCTAAACCCACGCGCTCAGGGTGGGGCACTTTTTGGGTAGGTTCATGACCTAAGAATGGGAACGTGTTGGCCCTTGGTTCTAAAAGTAAGCGAATATTAAGGGAGAAAAAACAAAATGTGAACTACACGAACGACACGGTGACTGATACTGGGTCAAAGTGAGAAAAAGAGCAGAAAAGACAGAGTGAAGTAAGAGAAAGCAAGTCATTGGATGAGGAGATCGAGGAAGACAGATCAACAAGGAAGACAGATCGTGGACAACTCAACAAGTGGAAAAATCTAGCAGTAGATGCATTAGAGAACCACGCGGGAAGGAAGGAAAGACAAGCTAGGGAAGCCCTAAAAATGCGGGTCAAGTTTACCTAGAGTTTTAGACACCTAGGGTTTTGGTATCTATGGTTTTAGACACCTAGGCTTTGGCCTAAGGCTATCGGTGAGCTATTGTAATGTATAAATAAAGGTCAAGAAGACCTGGGATCGGGTCGTCGTCAGTAGTTCGAGTATGTAATAATGAGTGATTGTTGAGAGAGGAGTATTGTGTGGATAGAGAAGTCTATGTTGTAATATCTTCAGCTGGGTGTGAAGATCAACCCTATAGCTGGGTGTGCAGGGAAGGGAGATAGAGAAAAGAGAGAAGGCGAGAAATTTGTAAGCTAAGAGAGCAGATAGAACTGTAAGCTTTCACCTAATATATTGTAAAGCACAGTTTTGTGGACGTAGCCCTAGGGAGAGGGGGAACCATGTATATTCTGTTGTTGTGTGTGATTGATGTTGTGTTCTTTACTCTACTACCCTGATGATGCATTAGTATGTTAGATTTGATATATAACTGTGCGAAGTAGGTTTATATTTGGGATAGAATAATTTGATCTCCATGTGTGCTTTCATTGATCCCACTTGCATTTCCTCTGGTTGTAGACACTTGTTTCCTGCAACCCCCTATTGCTACTTCAGGTGAGACTGCATCTGCTTCATAGGTGTTGCCAAAAGGGTCGATAGTTAGGGCTTGTTGGTGCGCTATTAGAGTTGAACCCTGGGTCTGCCCCTATGCCAAAAAATGGTTCCATTGTCGGGACTAGGATCTTATTGAGGGAATGTCAAGGTGGTTTCCATCGAAGACAAAGATTCATAAGTGGATAGAAGAACAGGAAAAGGAATTCACGATAGCTCAGAATAAGAACCGTAATATTAGCACAGAAGACTGATTGGCAGGCATATCTTTACTGATATACTATAGGTTGGTGCATGGTTCATGCACCTTTTTATGGTACAGGTTGATTATAGGTTGATGTACAGGTTGATGCATGGTTGATGCATGGTTCAGGTTTATTGGTACAGGTTTACAATGGTATATCTCACAGTGATAGTGTGACAGTGGTTCCATCATTCTAGTTCTACTTCAGGGCGGTTCGATGGGGCAAGGACAGGTGGTTGTATCCGGAGAACATAGGGGGTTGTAGCCTCCTTTTGGTTGTAGCTAAAGAATAAGGGAGTTGGAGCTTCCTTTAGGTTGTAGCCTGAGAAACAAGGGGGTTAGAGCCTCCTTCTAGTTGCAACTGGAAAACAAAGGAAGTTGGTGCTTCCAATGAATGTAATTCTTCAAGACATATAAGAAAAAACATTTTGTGGTTTTCTCCCGCTTTGGGTTTCCATGTAAAACAATGGTGTACTGTCTATGTGTATGATTGTTCATTTTTTCATTGATTATTACTCTGTAGTTATTGGATGATAATGCTAAATTGATATAACACTTTGATTATATGGTTAAAAAGGATTAAATTTCTCTATTATTAATTCACCCCCCCCTCTCAGTAATCCAACAATTGGTATCAGAGCAGGTTCCTTCAGAGATCAGATTAACCACTGAAAGGTAGATCATGGAGAGCAACAACTGAATACCACGGTTCAATAGACAAAAGTATGCATTTTGGAGCATAAGGATGAAAACATATATATAGGCACATGGATTTGAAATTTGGTAATCAATTGTAGATGGATACACAGCACCAACAGTTCCAACAACAAATGAAAAAGCAGTGAAACTCGGTCAGAATAATTCCAAAGCTAAAACTGCACTTCTGAATGGTCTTAGTGAAACGATATTCACCAAAGTTGCACATTGTAAATACGCTAAAGAAATTTGGGACAAACTTCAAAATATTTGTGAAGGAGATTCAAAAGTCAAAGCAACAAAGCTTCAAACTTACAGAGGTCAATTCAAACAACTTAAGATGAAGGAATATGAGAATATTGCAGCTTACTTTTTACGAGTTGATGAAACAGTAAATGAAAACATAGGATTGGGAAAATAAATCAAAGAATCTGTAATTGTTCAAAAAGTACTAAGATCTCTTCCTATCATATTGGACCCTAAGATATCAACACTAGAAGAAAGATCAAATCTAAACTCAATAAGCATGGATGAATTACATGGAATCTTCACAACATATGAAATGAGAACCGAACAGGAAAATCCAGATATAAAAGAAGAATCCAAAAATTCAAAGAAAAAAGGGAAGTCAAAAAGAAGAACATAGCAACAATAGTGGCGTCTCGGAAGGTGATGAAGAAGTGGCCAACTTTGTCAAAAGACTAAACAAGGGAAACGACAATAGGTATAGAGGTAAGTTTCCTTTAATTTGTTTTAATTGTGATGGTATTGGTCATTTTGCTAACAAATGCCCTTATAAGAAAAAGAGAAATGATGAAGGTTACTCAAAAGGAAACCAAACATATAAAGACAAAAGAACCACACAGAAATTTTTCAAGAAAAGCTTATGCACAAAAGAAGACATATCATCATCAGATGAAGATGAAGTCAGTGGCAGTGAGACAGAAAGGGTTATATTCATGGAAGTAGAAGACTCTCATATAGAAGACTCCTAAGGAGAATATGAAGAAGTCGAAGAAAAATATGAAGAATTCGAAGAAGAAATTGAAGAGGCATAAGTTGACTGTCGATAAGAATTAATGTGTGTCATAGAAGTTATCAGAAGAGAAAATGAGAAAAGCAAGAAACTACAAGCAGAACTAGACAAGAAAGAAGACTCTCAAGAACTAGATCAAATGATCACAAACTTGAAGGTTCAAATGTAATAAGATAAAAGAATTGAAGAAGCACTCAAAGAACAGCTAGAAGAAAAAGACAAGATCATTGGAAATTTGGAAGCAAATTTTGTCACATTAAGAAAGCATATTCAAAAAAAATATGTAGAACAACTCAAAAGTTTTGGATGACATTATCAGTGGTCAAAAATATCATCATGACAAGTCTGAACTTGGATACAATCAGACAAAAAAGGGATCAAGCTCCAAAACAATAGAGCAAGAAACATATCCAAAAAGCTATGCAGAAAAAATCAAGGGGGATAGGAAGATATACAAGGAATATTACAGGGACACTCCTCCACTGAGAAGATTCAAATTTCACAATCAACAATTGACGGATAGGCCTCAGGAAGAAGAAGAATTTTTAAGAGTACCTCCTTTCAGAAGATCTTCAACTCCCAAGTATCAAACTATCTTTTTTGGTTTATGTTATGCATGTAATAATTTTGGACATAAAGTTGTGAATTGCAGAGCTAACAACAAGAACACAAACAACTTTGAAAGTCATGCACAAAGGGGTTATCCAATAAGGCCTAGTGAAACACAGAGAAGAAGTTACAACAAGATTGAATCTTTAAGCATTGAAGTGGAATGTTACAAATGTAACAATTTTGGACACATGGCCAAAGATTGCATAATGGTAGTGCCTCCTAGAGAACTGCAACAGAATAACAACAGTCACAGACAGAAACCTCGGAAAAGGACATGAATAAGAAAGCAGGACCAGTATAGAAATGAAGAATGCACACTCGCTTTACAAGATAAGAAGAAGAAACGTGGTTGGTATGTTGACAATGGTTGTTCAAAACACATGATAAGTGATAGAGACAAGTTTCTTACATTATGAAATGAAAGAGATGGATCAGTCTCCTTCGGAAATGATGATTCAACTAAAATCATTGGAAAAGGCACAGTCATAATTGGGAATAAGAATACCAAGGCAAGAAATGTTGTACTAGTAGAAGATATGAAACATAATCTTCTAAGTGTGATTCAAATGTGTGACCAAGGTCATAAAATTGATTTTGATTCACAAAAGTGCGAGATAAGAAAAAAAGGTTCAGAAAAATTGATTTCTACAACTGCGAGAACTTCAAGCAACATATATGTATTAAGTGAAATTGAAAATGAAAAGTGTTGTCTAGGAAAGGAAGATGAAAGTTGGCTATGGCACAAAAGAACGGGT
>JASDQU010197632.1:0-19479 GCA_032191745.1 Picea mariana | reverse complement strand
AGCTTTAGTTTCCTCTGGAATCCATGAAAATGCATCCTTCTTAGTTAGTGCCATTAAAGGTGCTGCTATTCTTCCATAGTTCCGAATAAACTTGTGGTAGTAACCTGTCAAACCCAAAAATCCTCTAAGATTCTTCAATGTTTTGGGAATTGGCCAGTCCATAATGGCCTTAATCTTGTTAGGGTCTACGTTGACACCTTCATGAGATACAATATGACCCAAATACTCCACCTCCTTTACTCCAAAGAAACATTTGGATGGTTTGGCATATATTTGTTTCTCCTTTAGTAGTTTTAGCACCTTGTCAACAGCACATGATCCTCCCAAGACTTGCTATAGATTGGTATATCATCAAAAAATATTAACACAAATTTTTGAAGGAAGGGCTTGAAAATGGAATTCATCAACCCTTGGAATGTGGAAGGTGCATTTGTAAGGCCAAAAGGCATGACCAAAAATTCATAATGGCCTTCATGAGTTCATAATGATATTTTTGGGATATCTTCTTCCTTCATTCTGATCTGATGATACCCTGAACGGAGATCCCGTTTTGTGAAATAGATTGCTCCATGTAGTTCATCTAACAATTCATCAATGACAGTGTTGGAGGCGCCTTTTTTTTTCTAGCCCATCACAAATTTCATTCTTAATGCTCGAAATCGAAAGATGGTTTTTGTTTTTTCCCTCTATGGTTTCAAGATCACTGAAGCTTTATCATGCGAGAAACGATGATTATTGTACTCTCGAGACAAGTCCAACCTTTTGTAAAAATATTTCCTCTTTTGTTATACCTCGGGATCTCGTAGGTCGTATACTATAAGTCATGTAGTTCACACGTCCCGAGCTACGAAACGACGAAATCACTTTAATTTTTCACCCAGGGCAGTAACGAGAGTAAAGTTTTCCCTAAACCGTGATTAAAATTCATCGGGTTTTTGCACCTCCGTGTTCACCAAATCCAAAAATTTATTGTCATAGCCCCGATAGCCGAGAACACGAGGTCCTTATTTTAGTAACCCATGTCAAGGTTAAAAGTAAAAGCTAAACCATGGTAAAAGTTTTGTTGGCAATTCGCCACTCGACGTTTTCTTTTTAAAAGTTACACGGTCTCAGCCCCGAATTGCGAAGTCACGATAAGGATATAAATGTAATTAATTAATCACCAAATTTGAGTTTATCTTCCCTTTTAATTAAGTTGTATTATCGTGATCTCGCAGTTTCACAGATCGACATGCAAACCTCCCGGAAACTTATTTTCGAAGCTCCGAGTCGCGATATGGAGAATATAATAATTATGAAATTAATTGAGCCCCTAATCAAGATTACATTTTTTAACCAAAATTGATCGTCGCAGTCTCATGCATTAGAAGTTCAAAGTGTTAAAGTAAAATGCCCGATATAACGAGTACCAAAATATTGATTAACATTGGTAAAACCAGATTAATTAAGCTAAATCAATAAATATCCCGTGTTTCAATGCTTGCATGATTTACGAGGTAGCCTTATTGTTTCCATACACCAATTGACATTTTAAGCCGCCAAAAAATTTATGACATTAATGAGGAAATATGGAAAATTGATGAATATAAGATTGGATTTTTATGGCAAAATTTATTTCTAAACTTGATTTGATAGACTTTTTCTAAAAGGTACCGAGTTTTTGAATATATATAAAAGTTGTGGTTCATTATAAAAAATGCATTTTCATATTACACAGAGCACATTATCTCTGAGCAAGCTGACTTCTGTATGTATACGTATTTCTATCGCAGAAGAGATAAAGCAAAATCTCCATGCATGGCTCCGCGAAAAGCATCCAAAGCCAGTGTTGAGGTTTCGAGACAAGGCTCGGACAATGTTGCTGATACTTCGCCTCGAAGTATCGACTCAGTCCTGAATTGGTCGTTCGTTTCAAATGTTCTGCAGGTGGAATTGGTGGATTATTCCGATGACTCTAGCGATAATGAAAAAGATGATATAACCACCAAGTATAAGATCGTCATCCAATCCAGAATGCACAAAGTAGCAGCCAGGCCACGACTACTGCCATATTATGATATGGTCTGATGGCCATTGGACCATGTGGACATACCGACTAGAACCATCATGAATGAGCAGAAAGACACCATCGGGACTTTCAAGCCAGAACATCTGCAAGCCATGTATAAGCTGCCCACAACATCCGACTATATATATGGTGTCGAATTCTTGGATGAGTTCAAGAAGAAGGAATGCATACAGTATGATAAAACCATGTCCAGTTTAATAAAAGATTGGGTTTCGCACACCACAAAGTTCAAGGCTGATAGCCACGACATATATTCGATAGCTTCCTTAGAGCCACAATACAAGTACGTTGCCATGATGACATGCAGGTTGTACGGGAGAGAGGACACCTCACATTTTTTTCTTCCGTGAGTGCCTCTAATGTTTCGGGTGGCCGAAGGCAGTTCCTTTGACTGGGCAAAAATGTTGTTCGACAGCTTGACCAGTCGGATCACAGAGTATCGGGCGCAGAAAGAGGGTGGAAAGGCATCTTCATTTTTCATGTCTACATACATTATGGATGTCGTGTGTTTTTTGACACCATTTCCCTTAATAAGCTGGAGTTGGACTATAGCAGAAGACGAGCCCATACACATTTATCATTCAAAATTATGGGAAAAAAAAGCGACAAATTTTGTGTATGAAATCTTCAACTGGGCGATAGTGCCCCTGCATGTCACTATTTTTGGCCATCTGCCACCTAGAATATCAGACAGTATAGTAACAAATCTGAGCAACATAGTAGACTGGTATGTAGAAGCCAAATTTTCATACCTCAGGGTTTTCGGGGCTTCTGTTCCCTCACATGCATTGCCATTGTTCATTCCTGACAAGCTGACTTGTCGTGAGGTTGCCAAATAAACAATAATCAGTGGTATAAGCAAGGAGCTTAAAAGATATTCAAAGAAGGTATGGCCACCTTTTCCTGTTCACTTAAATTCTTATTCTTTATTAGATTTCGGGCATGCCAAAGCTGAGGCAGCAGCCTTGGAAGACCTAAATTTGGTCCTCATTGAATACAAGAAGCAAGATCCATAAAGGGTCGTGAGCAATCATTTGGCCAATTGTGGGCTCAAGAGATTTGAGCACGAGAATTCACCCTCGGATGACATTTTCCGAGGCACAAGGTCTTATGCCGAGATCCAAGCTCGGATACAAACCTTGGCACCCAAGGAAAGAGCCAATGTTTTTAAGTTCCATGAACATCGACGCAGTTGTCTTCCCATAGTGTTGTGGGGTGAGAGTCCAGCTACGGTGGAGGTCAAACAAAAGGATGTTGAAGGCTCTAAGGATGCGAATCCTGATCAAGAAAAACACCAGGACGAGGGAGGGAAAACCAAGAGTCTGAAAGCAGAAATAAAGACTCCCGACCCTCCAAAGAAGCAGAGTTTGGTTACTACTCTAGGGAAATCAGTAAAGCAGGTCGGAGAACCTATCACATCAGTTACTCCCTTGTAGTCGACTTAGGGAAATATTGATGCAGGATGGATTTTTAATGAAGAGTTGAGGCCTATAAGGGTAGAAGAACTCCATCCGAATGAGTTTTTCTTCGATAAGAAGAGAAAGGCAGTGGTGAAAAGGGAATTTTATCAGGAAGGAGAGTCAATGACCAAGAAATAAAAAGTTATAACTGATGGAAAAGACAAGAAGAATGAACAATTCACGATTGAAATAGTAGGGACATTAGGAGCATATGCCTCGGTGAATCAATTTTCAGTTGGGCTTTTGAAAAACCATCTTAAACGAAAAAATTGACTCATCAAGACCCTTGAAGCCAGACTAGCCACAACAATGGAGACTGCCAAAGACCAGGAAAATGTGGGTATAGAGCAAGCAAGGTTGGCCGATAAGAATGAGATAGAGCTGCTCAAGTCTAAGCTCGAACAAGTGTAGCTGGTGGTTCAGGATGGTCAGGGGCAAGTGAGTCAGCAAAAATATTTGATCCAACAGCTGCAGGCTAGGGTGGAAATCGTTGAAAGCAAAGTGCTAGATATCAGGATGTTTCAATCCCAGGCGATGAAGATTCGGGGCATAGTCTCTGCGGCCCAACGAAATTTACTTGGCAAGGTAGAAGAGATTTGGGACAACTGGCTGCTGGTAAATCAAGTTTTGGAGAATTTAAGTGCTAGAGAAAGGGCAGCTGGAGCAGCACGGGTCACCTTCCAAGAGGCCATGATAGCCACAAACAGTAGGGATTCATGAAGCACTCCTAGGTTCACCATTTCGGAGCAGACCAAAGGAAACATTCTATTGAAAGAATGGGAGCACAACATCTCGGAAGAAAAGCTGCAAGACAAAAAGGTAATGAATTCCTTAGAAGAGACCTTCAGTTCTGTAGATGAAAATCTCCTAGGCATTGATAGCGGGGGTAGTGTTGAGGCATTGATTCAAATGAATATGGAAAAGATATTGCTTGATCTAAAGGAAAAAGAGGAAAGAGATTCGACCAAGATTTATCAAGTGACTATGGCAGACATAGTCCAAATAGACAAATGTATGATCAAACCGAGCACGCAATTATGTGCTATCGACATCATAGATAGAGAGATGGAAGACAGGCTGCCGCAGTTAGCCCGAGAATGTTACTTTTTTTAAGCCAACTGTCAAGTAGAACCGTCGAGGCTGATATCTCAGCTGGTTGAAAGTTGTGTCACCTGTACTGAGCACGCGCGAGGATAAACGTCTGGCACCAAGTGAAGATAGAGAAGAAGAAATGGAGCGATTTCTCTCCTCCCTATCATAACCGAAATTTTGTAACGATTGAGATTCTATCTTATTATAAAACTGTATAAATATACCATAGAAAGAAAGAAAAAAGGCTAGACCTTTTTGTGTCGATTGTAACAGAGTTTTTACATTTTTGAGAGTTAATACAAAGGAAATCTGAAGATTCTCAATTCCGTCACGACTGTGTTATGAGTTTTTTCTCTTGTATCTCATATTTCATTTCATTTCACATTCATAACTGATGAATTCTTTGTTATAATTTAGTACGACCACTACTATAGCGAATGAATTCTAGTTTTCTATAATTGTTTACTATTTTTCCTCTGTACTAGCTATCAGTAGGTGTAAGACCAGTCAACACTTTTAGAAGTCCATATATATTTTATGCTTCATCGGGTTATTTCCTTGCGATTTTCCTCTTCTGTTTATACGTGAGATTCTCCCTTGATAGGAGCCTTACTCTATAGACAACTAAATGTTTTTCTCCCACCTCATACTTTTTATTAAGATATAACTCAGTTACGGGAAAGAGCCTTTGATTTGCACCCCTTTTTATTTTCAAAACCGTGAATTCTCTTTTATATGACCAAATTGAGACAACACTTAATTTCTCCCTGAAGTTTTTCTTATTTTACTGTTCCTCCATGACTGTCCCTGTGTCGACATAGCCCAACATCGAAGCTGGATTATCAAATCAAACACACATTGCCTTAAATCTTTTCGACACTATTCTTAAAACAACTACTACTCGGGTTGAACTCAAATGTTCATGGGTAGCAATTGAACAGAATTTAACGATCCAGGAACAGTTGGAAGCTAGACAACGCCAATGTAGAAATCTTTCTTAGTTTCCTTTGCCGAAGGTTGACGTTTCTCTCTTTTCCACCCTTTACCCACTTTCGGATGCCTAGACACTGTACTTCTAAGCCTTAAGTACAGACTCTAGAACAACATCTTTCTGGCACCGTTTCCAGGGACCGAAGTTATGAAACTTTTTTCCCCTGGGAAGATGACATTTGTGTTTCATTGAAAGTGTTACCCTTTGATAGTGAACAAAGAGTACACACCTTTTTAAGGCTTTTCAATCTTTCACTTGGCGACTCCACAAATAATAAACTGGCATCCAATCGAAGGAATACCAGACAAAACCCAGATGGTAAGCAGATTACACTCGTTACCGATCCCAAGAATATTCTAAAGGCGAGAGGCTCTCTTAAGCCAACCACTGCAGTTTACAAACTTAAAACCCCACAGCTGAAGACTTAGAGTTCTTCCGAACCCTCAACTTCATGCTGTCCTCTGTTTGATACTAAAGTTTTAACGTCGAACTGCTTCGAAGTTATGAGTGAGATTCATCCGACAATCCCCTTAGTACATAAAGGAAAGGGCCCTCTTGAAAGTTCATCGACAGTTGACATACCATCTTTCCTTCAGTCAAATTTCCCAACCTCACCAAATTCTGAAGAGTGTGTTACACATTCGGTTTCCACACCCGTCGGTTCTCCTGATTTCATCTCTTGCAAATCCGAGGAATCGAGTCCTTGCATTCCTTATCTTTCCTTGTCGTATTTTCCTCTTCACGAAGAAAATAAAGATTCAATTTTAATTTTCCAAAACCTCCTTTACAATTTCCCACAAATAACGATGGCAACTGTCGAAGGAGGAGGTGGAGGGTTTATAGGAGGAGGTGGAGGGTTTATCAGAGGAGGAGGGGGAGGAGCCCCTCTAGGAGGAGATGGAGGCCAAGGGCCTGCCCCCCCCTCCTAGAGTGTTTGTGAAAGTTGCAGCCAGATATGCTCCCTTGGTATTGCCCATCCCTCTACACGACCTTCCCGAGAATTACATAAAAAATTTACCAAAATTCATCGGGGAAGGGGATCTGACCGCGGTCGAACATATTAATTTCTTTGATCAATTCGTAGACATCCTAGGTATCGAACATGAGGACGTATATTTGAGACTTCTTGTCCAAAACTTTGAAGTCTAGGTCCGAACTTGGTTTCAGAGCCTACCTGCAACATCTATATTGTCTTATGATGCTTTGGAAGATGCTTTCCTCAGAAAATGGGGTGAAAGAAAAGACCACTTATATTATTTAACTGAATTTGGGTCTTTAAGAAAAAAGAATCCAGAAACAGTCATGGAATTTATTCAAGGATTTAACAAACTATATAACAAAATCCCAACCGAGGTTAAACTGTCCCAACTCGCGGCCAAGGTAACTTTTGCAGGGGCTTTCAAACCTGGTTTTGCACTCCTTTTGCAGGAAAGAAGGGGATCCACCCTAAACCGAATGTAGGACGATGCTGTAGAAATTGAGTCTAATATGATGGCTTCTGGTAAGCTTAAAGCTAAAGAAGAAACTAGAAACCGAGAAACCAAACGCTTTAGAGAACAAGCGGGTCCGTTAGGGTCTAATAGATCCGCAGATAATAGGGTAGATAATATGGCCAGAGTAATTAAAGAACTGTCTAATAAAATATCTAGAATGGAGCTCGAACAGGCCAAAGCTGACTCTTTCCCCAAAAAGTATTTCAAGAGGAACCCCAACCTCCTGAACCAGTAAAGACAAATAAAAAATGAAGATCAAAAAATACAAGCTCCCTTAAAGAATGGAAATTTTATAGGAGCGAACGATTTTCAAGAATTCGGAGATTCGGATAATGATGTCAGGAACTTCGGTGATGACTGCACACAACCATATCTGACTCGAGAAGATTATGAGAAATATCTAAGCACTCAACAACTATCGAATAAGGGAAAAGAAAGTGATCATACTAACCCTTGTGAATCTCAACAAGAAACTGAGATGATAATGGGTAAGTTTCAACCTAAGTATAGCTTAAGATCTAAGAGTAAGCACACCTCAACTACTCAACCCAAGAAAATCCTCCAAAGAGGTCAAGATTATGAGCCTACTTCGGAAGAGACCTTATTACTCAACCACAAAATGAAAGCAGTAAGCACACAAGAGTCCGAAGTGGAAAAAGTTGAAACCCAAGCACAAGGAACCGAAACAGTACGTAAAATTATGCCTTCAACCAAGACCATGAGTAATAAAGCGGTCCAGACGAATAAGTCAGAAAGGAAGGATTCAGAAGTCTCAACCAAAGAAACAGACAAGGTGAGCGGAGCTTTCAGTTTTGAAAACGAGATAAATAAAATTAAGATACCAATCCCTTTGGTAGAATTAGCAAAAAACCATGTTTATCGAAAGCAGATTACCAAAGCGATGGGTGTCTCTGAGCTAGAAAGCTAGTCTGATGTTTTAAACCTGGAAGATGATAAACCTAATGTCAATTTTGGTCCCCATTTTGAAGGGGCCAAAGACACCATTGCTCCCTTTTATATCACTTTAAATGTGTATGATCAATTGCTACATAATTGCATGTTAGACTTTGGAGCCTCCCATAACGTTATGCCTAAGATTATTATGGACGAATTGGGTCTTCAGATCACCAGACCTTATGGAGACCTTTACTCTTTTGACTCAAGAAGGGTTAAGTGTATGGGGATGATAAAAGATTTGGTAGTTACCCTAGCGCAGGTCCCGGTTAAGAGTATCCTGATGGATGTGGTTATTAGATATTCCCCCTAAGTATGGCTTACTGTTGTCTAGGTCATGGGGAGCCAAGTTGGGGGGTTCTCTTCAATTGGATATGAATTTCACCACAATTCCTATGTTTGGTGGTCAGTCTACTTGGGTGTATAGAGAAATGAGATTAGCCTATACGGTAAGCGAACCTCAAAACCCGAATAATTTCCCTATTTACATTGCAGATCAAGATTTAGGAAATTGTATCTTATCTTTTGATGATGGTTTAGATGGTTGTTTGGAGGAAAATGATATAGAGCAGGAAGAGTCAAGTTATATGACAGAGGATTTGTGCAACAACGGTGTCTGGAAAATGTATTTTGATGGTGCCTCATCTTATGAAGGGGCTGGTGCATGAGTGCTTTTAGTGGCTCCCAAAGGAAAGTTCGTGGTTCCTTTTTCCTACAGACTGCAGTGGGATATAGATTACACTAATAATGTATGTGAATATGAAGCATTGTTCTTAGGATTAGAGGTTGCCAAGAAGCTAAAGATAAATAAATTAGAGGTATACGGAGATGCAGAGTTAATATTCAAACAAATAAACCGACAGTACCAAGACAAGCATCCCATATTAAGATCACATAGGAATTGTGCCTGGGATCTCATGGAAAATGTTTTCTCGTCCGTTAATGTCCACTTTATCCCACGTGCAGAGAATTTACATGTTGATGCATTGGCTAAAGAAGCTTAAACCTTCTCTCCTCCCACAACTTTCAAATTGAAGTATCACATAGAAATCAGACAATGACCATCTATACCAGACAATATCCATCATTGGTAGGTCTTTGAGGATGATGAACAAATTAAGAAATTTCTTGAAGCAGTGGGTAAATTCTCTGAAACTCATGTAGACCAAGAAAATCAAAATGACCCAATATGGATCATGCAAGAGGGGGAAGATGCTAAAGATTTCCAAGAAAAAATCATGGATCATCGTATGCTGGTCCTTAAAAACAACCAGATTCTAAAAGGATTGATTCCTTTAGAAAGACTTTTTGATCAGAACGACGTACCTGTAAAATCCACTTTACAACCCCAACCAGAAGAAGTGGAGGACTGTGATATAGGAACTGAAGCAGAGTCCAGGATAGTAAAAATATCCAAGTTCCTTCCTCCTGAAATAAAAAGTAAGTATAAAGACCTACTCAGACAGTATAAGGATGTTTTCGCTTGGTCTTATGATGAGTTAAGAACATATGACACTTCCATAATTGATCACAAGATACCTTTGAAGCCTGGGGTCAAACCATTTAGGCAAAATCTTAGACAGATCAACCCCATTTTATTACCTGTGATCGGAAAAGAATTTAAGAAACTTTTAGATGCGAAAATAATCGTACCTCTGAGATATTCGGACTGGGTAGCAAACCTGGTCTCGGTCAGGAAAAAGAGCGGGGAAATCAGATTGTGTGTGGATTTCAGGAATCTTAATAAGGACAACTATCCACTGCCCAAAATGGACCATGTGTTAGAAAAAGTAGTTGGAGCAAACCGAATGTCTATGATTGATGGGTTCTCTGGTTATAATCAAATCTCCATGAATGAACAAGACATGGAAAAAACTGCTTTCACCACACCATGGGGTACGTTCATGTATGAAAAAATTCCTTTTGGTTTGATGAATGCAGGGGCCACATTCCAGCGCACTATGGAAATCACTTTCATAGGAGAAAGAGATAAGTTTGTAGTCATTTACCTCGACGATTTGACGATTTTCTCTAAAATCGACGAAGAACACTTGATGCATCTTAAATAGACTTTCGAAAAATGCCACAGGTTTGGCCTATCTTTAAACCCAAAGAAATCACATTTTGCCATGCAGGAAGGTAAGATTTTGGGTCATATTGTATCTAGGGATGGAATCAGGATTGATCCTAAGAGGATTGAAGCAATAGATACTATAAATATTCCCAAAAATGTAAAAGAGATTCAATCTTTCTTAGGAAGAATAAATTTTTTATGAAGGTTTATCCCAAATTTTGCTGAGATTGTAAAATTGATCATAGGTATGTTGAAGAAGGACAGTGAAGTAAAATGGACAACCGAGGCCAAAGCATCATTCGCACATATTAAGAAATTCATAAGCGAGGCACCTGTGTTAGCAAGCCCTGACTATCTAAAAGATTTTCTTATCTTCTCATTTGCCTCCGAACACACTATCGCCGCGGTACTCCTACAAAAGAACAAAGAAGGATTTGAACAACCGATCACCTTTTTTAGCAAGAGCCTTAGAGATGCAGAACTGAAGTATGATATAATAGAAAAACAGGCATACGCCATGGTAAAATCATTAAAGGCATTCCGAACGTATGTACTACACTCAAAGATAATTGCGTATGTGCCTACCAGTTCTGTGAAAGACATATTGGTACAGTCGGACAACGATGAAAAAAGAGGTCGATGGCTCGTCAAAATCCAATAATTCGATTTGGAAGTCAAACCGAACAAATTGATAAAAGGGTAAGGCCTGGCCAAACTATTAGCTAAGTCAAATTCAGAGCCCTAGATATCAATTGCCTACAGGAAGGTGACGAAGACACAAACCTAAACGAGCTGAATGAGGAAACAGGTCCAAACAAGATCGAAGAGAAGTTCATATCGTCAGGTTGGTACAGAGACATAGTGTCATACTTGCTAACTCTAAAATGCCCAAATGAGCTATCAACATCTAAAGCCAGAACTTTAAAACTCCATGCAGTTAAATATTGTATCACCGAAAGTCAGCTATATTGGAAAGATCCACTCGGTTTCCTGTTAGTCTGTTTAGTCGAATCGGAAAATCAGCGGGTTATAGACTAATTTCATGAAGGAATCTGTGGGGGGCATCACTCTTGGAGAGCTACAACTTATAAATTCTGAGGGTTGGGTACTCCTGGCCAAAACTTTTCTCGGACATCAATGCCAAAGTCCCAGCCTGCAACCCTTGTCAACTGTTTGTAGGTAAACAAAAGCTCCCGGCACTGCCTTTAGTTCCAGTCAAAGCAGAAGCCCCATTTCAGCAATGGGGTCTAGACTTCATAGGCAAGATTAACCCCCATTCCAGTGCTCAACACAAGGGGATCTTAACCGCAACAGATTATTTTACTAAATGGGTGGAAGCCATTCCAACCAAAAGGGAAACAAACTCGGTGGTGATCGACTTTTTAGAAGACAATATTCTATCTAGATTTGCGTGCCCCCGAAATATAGTTACAGACAATATCCAAGCCTCTAAATATATGGCTATGATCAGCTTCTATCAAAAGTATAACATCATTCTTGGCCATTCCACAACATATTACCCCTAGGGAAACGGATTGGCCGAATCATCTAACAAGAGCCTAGTAAATATAATAAAGAAGGTATTGGATGAAAACAAAAGGTCTTGGCATGTGCACTTAAAATACGCATTGTGGGCGAACTACATAAGCACAAAAAGGTCTATCAGCATTTTGCCTTTTTAGATGGTATATGGGACTGATGTTGTACTACTTATAAACCTAGTTCTCCCAGTGATGAAGTTATGGAAAGATCAAAATAAAGAACCCAATCATGTCATCAGAAGGATAAATCAACTAATCAAGGTTCAACAGGATAGAGTCGAAGTAGATGAAAATATGCAGAAGTACCAAGATGATATGAAGGCATTGTTCGACTGCAAAGAAAAGGACAAACATTTCCTCCCAGGTGATTTAGTATTAAAGTGGGATGCAAGAAAGGAAGAAGCAACGAAACATGGTAAATTTGACCACCTCTGGTATGGGCCATTCAGGGTCTCGGCTTTGGAAGGAAAAAATTCTTTCCTAATGGAAAATATAGAGGGTGAAGTCCTCAACACCCCTGTCAATGGGCAGTATCTGAAGCATTATATGATGTAACAGTCGCCAGATTCAAATATATATATATATATATATATATATATATATATTATATATATATGTATAATGATTTTATATATATTTTGTGTACATATATATATTTTTCATTTAAACATTGCTCTTGATTTTCTTTTTCGTTCATAAAATTTCGACACATTTTGGATAGCCTTGATAATATTCATATTTTCCTTTTATAGGATTCCAGCCGCATACAAAACAAGCAGGAGAAGTAAACTGAAAGGCGGTGTCAGAAATAAATTGGCTTAAACAGGTGATATCCAAGAAATTTGATATTTTGCAAAGAAATTGAAATGAAAAGGTAAAGATGAGATTTCTCAAAAGACATGTTCTAAAAGACTATTAAAGAAAACCGAGGTAACCTCACTCAAACAACAACATTAGCTAAACTGATAAATAATAGAGTTGTTTCTTGGTTTAATAATCTTTAAAAAAATTAAGACAATTTTAAACGATTCACTCAATTTAAAAAAACAGTCAATCAAAGTAAAGTATCCCCAAAAATATCTACAAGAGTCAGTTTTGAATTATTGACCTTTGTATTTTCAGTTAGTAAGTCACTACCTGACATCCTTTCTATGTTCGGGTTTACCCTTTAAAAAAGTCACCATCTTTCCATTTCGTATACGAAGGGATAAGAGTTTTTTCGTTTCAACCTCATGAGCTTCAAAGCAGATTGTGAAAGAAAGAGGGTCTTCACAACTACTCGATCCCCTACTAAGCGAAGGAACGTTTAGAGTGATCCTGACTTTCCTAGGTTTTTCAACGGCATCGGAGGATCGAAGCTTGCTCAAATAGAATGCCCTAAAAAAGTTATTTTCCTTTTTCTCCCTAAGAATGAAGGTGTTGTGAAGGTCAAGGGAAGGTTGGTATCGAGTAATCAAAGTAAGTTGATAGACCTATAATGAAAAATATTACACAGATATCAGCCCTGATACAAACTGATTTCCCCCATCTTCGTGCTCTAAAAAGCAAATTATAAGATGGGTGGTGAAAGGAAATTCAGAAATGATTGCCCCCACCTAGTCCAAGAGACGATGAAAGGAAATTCAGAAATGATTGCCCTCGTCTCATCATTTAAATGCATGGATATATTCCAAAGTGGTGAAAGGAAATTCAGTAAAAGGGGCCAAATAACTTCACCAGGGTACTGAACAGGCTCGCTGGCAGTGAAGCAATATCTGAGATATCTGTAAGGCTGTCATACATGAATATCACTCTACTCCGGTAGCCAATTATTTTTAAAAAACCTGATCTACATCTCGAGTTGAGACGAGACTTCCCAATTAAAAACATATAATCTTCTTCTTTTGATGCAAGATGATAGTCGCAAGATCTGTTGGGTCTCCTAGAACTATTTCGATTGTCTTAAAGTAGACCTAAAATTAGTAGCGGGAAAGGGAATGTCGTGAAAGGGACTATAGCTAAGTTTAAAAAGAATATCTGAGTTTGAAAAAGCTTTTCAAGGTAAAGAACGAAGTCTCTTTCCCCCTTCGTTACCCTGTTCTCAAGAACCTTTTCACCTAATTGAAGCTATTGACTCCATTTACCCAATATTCGCACGTGGTCTACTGTTCTTCCCGCCTTACAAGAAAGCGGGATCCCTAGTTGGAGCCTATGTTGGAGCCGCCTTTGTTTTTCTAGCCCGTCACAAATTTCATTCTTAATGCTCGAAATTGAAAGATGGTTTTCATTTTTTCCCTCTGTGGTTTCAAGATCCCTGAAGCTTTATCATGTGAGCAACGATGATTATTGTACTCTTGAGACAAGTCCAACCTTTCATAAAAATATTTCCTCTTTTGTTCTACCTCAGGATCTCGTAGGTCGGATACTATAAGTCATGTAGTTCACACGTCCCGAACTACGAGATGATGAAATCGCTTTAATTTTTCACCCAGGGCAGTAACGAGAGTAAAGTTTTCCCTAAATCGTGGTCTATGATTAAAATTTATTGGGTTTTCACACCTCAACGTTCACCAAATCCAAAAATTTATTGTCATAGCCCTGATAGCCGAAAACACGAGGTCCTTATTTTAGTAACCCGTGTCAAGGTTAAAAGTAAAAGCTAAACCATGATAAAAGTTCTGTCGGCAATTCGCCACTCAACGTTTTCTTTTTAAAAGTTACACGGTTTCAACCTCGACTCACGAAGTCACGATAAGGATATAAACGTAATTAATTAATCACTAAATCCGAGTTCATCTTCCCTTTTAATTAAGTCGTATTATCGTGATCTCGCGGTTTCACAGCTCGACATGCAAACCTCTCGGAAACTTATTTTCGATGCTCCGAGTCGCGATATGGCGAATATAATAACTATGAAATTAATTGAGCCCCTAATCATGATTACGTTTTTTAACCAAAATCAATCGTCGCAGTCTCGGGCATTAGAGGTTCAAAGTGTTAAAGTAAAATCCCCGATATAACGAGTAACGAAATATTGATTAACATTGGTAAAACCGGATTAATTAAGCTAAATCAATACATATCCCGTGTTTCAATGCTTGCATGATTTACGAGGTAGCCTTATTCTTCCCATACGCCAACTAAAATTTTAAACCGCCAAAAAATTTATGACATTAATGAGGAAATAGGGAAAATCAATGAATATAAGATCAGATTTTTATGGCAAAATTTATTTCTAAAATTGATTTGACAGACTTGTTCTGAAAGGTACCAAGTTTTTGAATATATATAAAAGCTGTGGTTCATTATAACAAATGCATTTTCATATTACGCAGAGCACATTATCTCTGAGCAAGATGACTTCTGTATGTATACATATTTCTATCGCAGAAGAGATAAACCACAATCCCCAGCCATGGCTCTGTGAAAAGCATCCAAATCCAGTGTTGAGGTTTCGGGACAAGGCTCGGACAACTTTGTTGATACTTCGCCTTGAAGTATCAACTCGGTCCTGAATTGGTCATTCGTTTCAGATGTTCTGCAGGAGGAATTGGTGGATTATTCCGATGACTCCAACGATAGTGAAAAAGATGATATAACCACCAAGTATAAGATCATCATCCAATCTGGAATGCATAAAGTAGCAGCCAGGCCATGACTATTGCCATATTATGATATGGTCCGATGGGCATTGGACCATGTGGACATACCGACCAGAACCATCATGAATAAGCAGAAAGTCACCATCGAGACTTTTAGGCTGGAACATCTGCAAGCCATGTATAAGTTGCCCACAATGTTCGACTATACATATGGAATCGAATTCTTGGATGAGTTCAAGAAAAAGGAATGCATACAGTATGATAAAACCATGTCCAGTTTAATAAGATATTGTGTTTCACACGCCGCGAAGTTCAGGGCTGATAGCCACGACATATATTTGATAGCTTCCTTAGAGCCACAAGACAAGTACATCGGCATGATGACATGCAGGTTGTACGGGAGAGAGTACACCTCACATTTGTTTCTTCTGTGGGTGCCTCTAATGTTTCGGGTTTTTGAAGGCAGTTCCTTCGACTAGGCAAAAATGTTGTCCGACAGCTTGACCAGTCAGATCACAGAGTATTGGGCGCAGAAAGAGGGCGGAAAGGCGTCTTCATTTTTCATGTTTGCATACATTATGGACACCGTGTGTTTTTTGACACCATTTCCCTTAATGAGCTGGATTTGGACTCCAGCAGAAGACGAGCCCATACACGTCTATCATTCAAAATTATGGGAAAACAAAGCTACAAATTTTGTGTATGAAATCTCCAACTGGGTGATGGTGCCCCTGCATGTCACTATTTTCAGCCACTCGCCACCTAGAATATCAGACAGTATAGTAACAAATCTGAGCAACATAGAAGACTGGTATGTAGAAGCCGAATTTTCATACCTCAGGGTTTTTGGGGCTTCTGTTCCCCCACATGCATTGCCATTGTTCATTCTTGACAAGATGGCTTGTCATGAGGTTTCCAGATAAACAATAATCAGTGGTATAAGCAAGGAGATTAAAGGATATTCAAAGAAGGTATGGCCACCTTTTCCTGTTCATTTAAATTCTTATTCTTTATTAGATTTTGGGCATGCCAAAGCCAAGGCAGCAGCCCTGGAAGACCTAAATTTGGTCCTCATTGAATACAAGAAGCATGATCCGCAAAGGGTCATGAGCAATCATTTGGCCAGTTGTGGGCTCAAGAGATTTGAGCACGAGAATTCACCCTCGGATGACATTTTCCGAGGTGCAAGGTCCAATGCTGAGATCCTAGCTCAGATACAAACCTTGGCACCCAAGGAAAGAGCCGATGTTCTGAAGTTCGATGAACATCAACACAACTGTCTTTCCGCAGTGTTGCGGGGCGAGAGTCCAGCTATGGTGGAGGTCAAACAAAAGGATTCCTAAGGCTCTAAGGATGCGAATCCCAATCAAGAAAAACACCAGGATGAGGGAGAGAAAACCAAGAGTTAGAAAGAAGAAATAAAGACTCCTGACCCTTCGAAGAAGTAGAGTCTGGTTACTACTCCGAGGAAATTAGCAAAGCAGGTCGGAGAACCTATCAAATCAGTTACTCCCTTGCAGTTGACTCAGGGAAATATTGTTGCAGGATGGATTTTCAATGAAGAGTTGAGGCCTATAAGGGTAGAAGAACTCCCTCCGAATGAGTTTTTCTTCGATAAGAAGAGAAATGTAGTGGTGAAAAGGGAATTTTATCAGGAAGGAGAGTCAACGACCAAGAAATACAAAGTTATAATTGATGGAAAAGACAAGAATAATGAACAATTCATGACTAAAATATAGGGACATTAGGAGCATATGCCTTAGCGAATTAATTTTCAGTCGGGATTTTGAAAAACCAGCTTAAACGAAAAAATCGACTCATCAAGACCCTTGAAGCCAGACTAACCACAACAACGGAGACTGCCAAAGAATAGGTGAATGTGGGTATAGAGAAAGCAAGGTTGGCCGATAAGAATGAGATAGAGCTGATCAAGTCTAAGCTCCAACAAGTGAAGCTGGTGGTTCAGGATGGTCAGGTGCAAGCAAGTCAGCAAAAAGATTTGATCCAACAGTTGCAGGCTAGGGTGGAAATCACCGAAAGCAAAGTGATAGATATCGGGATGTTTCAATCCCAGGCGATGGAGATTCAGGGCAGAGTCTCTGCGGCCCAACAAAATTTACTTGGCAAGGTAGAAGAGATTCGGGACAACTGCCTGCTGGTAAATCAAGTTTTGGAGAATTTAAGTGCTAGAGAAAGGGAAGATAGAGCATCATGGGTTGCCTTCCAAGAGGCTGTGATAGCCACAAACATCAGGGATTCGGGAAGCACTCCCAGGTTCACCATTTCGGAGCAGACCAGAGGAAACATTCTATTGAAAGAATGGGAGCACAACATCTCAAAAGGCAAGCTGCAAGCCGAAAAGGTAATGAATTCCTTAGAAGAGGCCTTTAGTTATGTAGATGGAAATCTGCTAGGCATTGATAGCGGGGGTAGTGCCGAGACATTGATTCAAATGAATATGGCAAAGATCTCGCTTGATCTAAAGGAAAAAGAGGAAAGATATTCGACCGAGATTTCCCAAGTGACTATGGCAGACATAGTCCAAATAGACAAATGTATGATCAAACCAAGTGTGCAATTATGCGCTATCGACATCATAGACACTGAGATGGAAGACAGGCTACAACAGTTAGCCTGAGAATGTTACTTTTTTGAAGCCAGCTGTCAAGCAGGACCGTCGAGGCTGATATCTCAGTTGGTTGAAAGATGTGTCACCTGTACCGAGCACGCGTGAGGACAAACGTCTGGCACCAAGTGAAGACAGAGAAGAAGAAATGGAGCGGTTTCTCTCCTCCCTATCATAACCAAAATTTTGTAACGATTGATATTCTATCTTATTGTAAAACTGTATAAATATACCATAGAAAGAAAGAAAAAAGGCTGGACCTTTTTGTGTCGATTGTAACAGAGTTTTTACATTTTTGAGAGTTAATACAAAGAAAATTCTCAATTCCGTCACGACTGTGTTATGAGTTTGTTATCTTGTATCTCATATTTCATTTCGTTTCATATTCATAACTGAAGAATGCTTCGTTATAATTTAGTATGACCACTACTATAGCGAATGAATTCTGGTTTTCTATAATTGTTTACTGTTTTTCCTCTGTACCAACTATCAGCAGGTGTAAGACCAATCAACACTTTCAGAAGTCCATTTATATTTTATGCTTCATCGGGTTATTTCCTTGCAATTTTCCTCTTCTGTTTATATGTGAGATTCTCCCTTGATAGGAGCCTTACTCTATAGACAACTAAATGTTTTTCATCCACCTCATACCTTTTATTAAGATATAACTCAGTTACGGGAAAGAGCCTTTAATTTGCACCCCATTTTATTTTTGAAACCGTGAATTCTCTTTTATACGACCAAATTGAGACAACACTTAATTTCTCCCTAAATTTTTTCTTATTTTACTATTCCTCCATGACTATCCTTGTGCTGCCACAACCCAACATCGAACCCAGATTATCAAATCAAACACACATTTCCTTAAATATTTTTGACACTATTCTTAAAATAGCTACTACTCGGGTTGAACTCGAATGTTCATGGGCAGCAATTGAACAAGATTTAACCATCCAGGAACAGTTGGAAGCTAGACAACGCCATTTTAGAAATCTTCCTTAGTTTCCTTTGCCGAAGGTTGACGTTTCTCTCTTTTCCACCCTTTACCCACTTTCGGATGCCTAGACACTGTACTTCTAAGCCTTAAGTACAGACTCTGGAACAACAGATGGGAATGAGAAACTTATCTTTAATAGTGATCTTGTTGAGCTCTCTATAATCTAGACNAGGTCTAATAATGCCAACCTCTAACATTTCTTCAACCATGTGTTCAATTTCACTCTTCTAGGTGTAAAGGTATCTGTATGGCCTGATGTTCGAAGGAACACTCCCAGGAATTAGATGAATTTCATGATCATGATTTCGAGTGGGTGGAAGACCTTTGGGAATATCTTCAAATACTTTGGAATGCTTATCAATGATCCTTTGGAGATCTTGAGGAATAGATGGCTTAGATGTTTGAACATCTAGTGAGCATAGTTGTGCAATAACGTCTTGATGCCCCCTTTTCAATAATTTTGTCATGCCATTAGAGTTTATCACCTTACCGGGTTTCCCTGTGATACCTCTTAACTCAATTTCTTTTCTTTCTAATGAAAATTTCATGAAAAGTTCTTGAAAATTAAAATCCACTGTTCCTAATGATTGTAACCATTGGAT
>JASDQU010197630.1:19432-36964 GCA_032191745.1 Picea mariana | reverse complement strand
TGAAATTAAAAACATATTAAATCTGACCATTTCATAAATGTATGCCAATCAAACTAACCATTAAAATATTAATGTTTTTAATAGAAAAATTGTAATGGAAAATTATGAAAAATTGGTTCGGGTAATTGAAGCGATATTTCTCACACATATGCGACGTGAATTAGTACTCATTACTTTGTGATTCAAATAATAGATTTATTGACACATGATTCGAATAAGAGATATATTAAACTAACCTATTAAACTCCATTAAAAATGTTTTTCTACATTAACGCATTAACTTTCTTTTTTTATTAGTACCCGAGAGCATGGATTATAGCAATATGTTGCATGTTGCAGGTCAAATTCATGATTACTTTTATGAATTTAAAAAATAATTATAATGTTTTTCAATAAATATTTCTCTAAGGTAAATTTTATAAATAAAATAATTATTTTTTAATTTTAAAAATTTATAATTAAAAAAAAAATCATTTTTTTATTTTCAAAGTTTATAATTATTTATTATAAATTTTACAATAAATATTTATTAACATATTTATTAACTGTGAATTTTTAAATATTTTAAATTTTATTTTTAGTTAGTAGATCTGTTTGAATTTGACAATTAACAACGAAATTATACCGTTAAAATAATTTGATTTTTTGAAATCATGAAAATGCCACCTCTCCTCTTAAATTAAACTTGTCCTCAGGTATTTACTTGCTTCTGATTAAATTCATGCGTCGGGTACTCAAAACATCTAGATAATTATTAAAGCCCTTTTACAGATTTGCAATTAGATGATAAAATTATAGTCCTTTCATAGATTTGAACTATGTGAAGAATGATTCTATTCATAAAGAACAAACTACATATTTATTCTATCCCTTTTATAGATTTGAATTGTGTGAATAATTATCTGGCTCATGAAGAAAGACGTTTACCGTCATTTATGATGAAAATTTCTTTAATTCTCCGTGTTCTCTTAACTACAAACTGCCTGGGACGAAATGTTGGAGGAGATAAACAGCATATCCAAACCACCTCTATAATCTATAATTCAATATATTGATATAATAGATGTTTTTAAAGTGTAAACTTAGAATTCATAAATTTTAGCAATTAGATAGTATGGATTGATTTAAAGACCTCTAAATCATCACATTGTGTTTACTGATCGATAAAATTCCAGTTTCCTATTTCTAAGAAAACTATAACAGAAAAGTTCACTCTAAAAAGCAAAAATACATGATGAAACAGTGGTGGACAAGTTATTCATAGGAAAACTATTAAACTCTTATGATAGAAAAACTGTTTAAAAACATAAGAGTTTATCTTAGGAAGAGAACTCTTATGATTAGAATTGTGTACATTTCTCCCCATTAATTTAAAAACAGTATCATAGGTAATCTACCAAACTCTTTAGTTTACAGCGACAAATATACATAAACCTTTGCTTTATTTACTATTTAAGCTTTAAAATTGTCTTTTTGAGAAGCAGGATAAGCTGGAAAAATTCTCTGCCAATCGTTCCTAAATGTATAGATATACAATATTCTAATACTCCTAAAAAGTCTATTTTATTTTTACAGATGCACACTATAGGCTAATATTAATAATTTCTACTTTTCTGATCGATCCAATGAACGCATTTAATCCAAAGATTGTGAAAAGCTTTTGCATTTACTATAAGAGTTCATAGACCTACAGGTGAGGGAACCTAATGATTCGATCAGGTTCCCCACTCTAGGTGGGGAAAGAACATTGAATTTTACATAAGAGTATTGGGTTCACAGGTATGCAGTATCATTGAAATCAACCAGGCTTGCTTCATTTGCTTCAATTGTTTTTGAGCATGGTTGGATGGATCTAACACCACATCTTTTATCCGCCAAACACTATAAAGAACATTATTATATGATAATGGATACGCGACCACATCCTTTATCTTCCCAACCCTTTAGCTCCTATTTCAAATTGAAGAAGTGGGGTGGATAAGAAGGCTAAAAAGGAAGAGGTAAGAACCAGCACAAGACACAATACTGGAACTTCCGATAAGCAAAATCACCAATGGCTCCGGTAACAAGGTGCCACCGACCCCTTGACACCACCCACTATGGTTCTTTATTTTTTTTTATGGAAATTACCACCAATTTCAATCCAAAATCACGGAGTTTTCAATCCTCTGTCTCAATCAATATTTGCCCTACTTCTGTGGCCTCACACCAATACTAATAGACACTCAAATTTTCCTTTTTCTATAGCACTTAATTGCGCTCTTTCATAGATAACTCTGCATGGAATTACCATTATTTCATAGATAACTCTACATGGAATTACCATTATGTGGATATACCTCTGTGCAGAAGCCCTACAGGAAAGCATTAACAAACAATGTTGATGGAATATGTAGCCGATAATTCTTGAAACAATACGAACTTTTCACAGATATTTACTAGCTGTTACAGTGCACCAAATGGTGATTGTATATTCCTACAAATACTCAACAAATATTATTTTAAACAAAATTTTAGAATTTGTTGAAATTAACTATGCATTGTCTCCATGCAATCACATAAGCTCAAGAAATATTATTTTAAATAGAATCTTAGAATTTGTTGAATTTAAGAGCCACAACTCTATTACTTCTCTTTATCAATGAAAGAGTAAATTTAGACAAGAAATCACTTTCCTTCTTGGTTTCTTGGACCTCTCCGATACACACTTTTACACATTCATCCAATGTTACACACTAGCTCTCCTCTTCTTCTTACAAAGCATTCAATATATCTCAATCCCCCGGATACCTTATAAACAAAAATATTTTGATTTATCTTAACAATGGATATCTAATCAAACAAACTCAAAGAAAATGTATCAATTCTAGAACTTGTTGTGAGATGCTCCTACATTAGACTCCCACAGAAGAAAAGAACTATTTATCAGGTCTTCAAGATCTCCACCATAATTGGAAATTTCAACTGTTGTCATCCGAGTAGAATTCTCTATTGGTCGACCTTTCCATTTGACCAAGTACTGGAAATATTATGTGTATGTGGTTTTCTTCAGTAGTTTCATATACAATACTTTCTCAATGTCCTTTTGTARTGCTCTCGGTAGTTGTTCTTTCCATCCTATGGTATKATTTCCATCACTTACAGATTCATATGTTGAAATATCATTTGTGTCCTTGAAGRGATATAAATCTACAACATTAAAGATTGGAGAAATTCCAATCCCACTTTGAAGTTYTATTTCATGGGAATTAGAAGAAAATTTYCTTAAAATTTTATGTGGTCCAATWATTCTAAGATTTAGTTTGTTATAAGTCCCTACAAGAAGCCTCTCTTTCCTCAAATATTCCATGACCAAGTCACCAATCTAAAAATTYAGTCGTCTTCTCTTCATGTCTCCTCTCTCTTCCTATACTTGTGGTTTCTCTCTTGCAATTTCTACTTGACCCTTTCCTACAAATCTTGTATATTCGCTGCAAAACCGTCAACGTGAACACTTCTTAATTCCTGCTTACCCAAAYTCCTTAACTCATACACTCTCCTACAAAGAATTCCATAAAAAAAATTGGAATGGACTCATCCATGTGATTCTATTTGTTGAGTCACTATATGCAAACTTAGCTTGAGAAATCATCCGATCCCACTTCTTAGGGTTCTCATTCACAAGGCTTCTCAAAATATTTCTGAGACTTCTAATTACTACCTCGGTCTATCCATCACTGCGTGGATGATAGGATGAGCTAAAAGTGAGATCAATACAAATATTTTTCCATAACATTCTATGAAAGTGTTTCGCCAATCTATTTTCTCTATCATAAAATATACTTTTGGGTAAACCATGCAACCTTACAACCTCTTTAAAGAACAAATTTGCAACATTTTCCGCATCACTAGTCTTGGTACAAGCAATGAAATGAATCATTTTTTTAAAATCTATCTATCACAAAATAGATTGAAGCATTACCTTTATGTTCTTGCCAATCACAACATAAAATCCATACTCATTACATCCCATGGCCAGCTTGGAATGGGTATTGGTTGATACAACCCTGTATTCTGACTTCTCCCTTTAGAATCATGAAAAATTATACACTTCTCTACAAACTTCTTCACTTGATTTGGCATACCTAGCGAATAACAGAAAAACATTGACCTGAGAAAAGGTTCTATGTTGTCCAAAATGTCATGACAATCCTCCATTGTATTTTTCTTTGATCAAATTTTCCCTCATTGAACACTTTCATATGCACAATTTGTTGTTCTTGAACAACAATGATTCCTATAACATGAATTCCAATCATTGAATTATGTTACCAATAACAAGATTTTCACAAGCTACGTAGGCATCCTTGAAATTTGCATCATCTTGATACATTTCTTTTAAACCATCAAAGCCTAAAGTGTTGACTTGAAATTCTTGAAAAATTAAATTAATTCTACTCAAAGAATAAAAAACCTTATTAGTGTTACCACTTGTTTTTAATTACAAATGTAAAATTATGCAAAAAATCAACCCATTTGGCATGTCATTGATCGAGTGTTGGTTGACTAATTATAAATTATAATGCATGATTGTCATTGTATAGAAAAAATTCCTTGGGCATGAGGTAACACCTCCACTTCATAAATGCTTAAACAATTGCATAAAATTCCTTGTCATAAGAGGAATATTTATGTTTTGATTTACTTAATTTCTCACTAAACTACATAATTGGTATTTTCTCTTGACTCAAGACAACTTCTATTGTAGTCCCACTAGAATCAACCTCAACTTGAAAGAATATATCAAAACTTGGAAAATCTAACACATAATTTTCAATAATATTTTTCTTCAATAGTTTGTAATTTCTATCAGTTGCTTCATTCCACTTGAATGGTTGTTTTCTTTCTCTGATAGTTTCTACAATAGGTGCACATATCAGAGTAAAACTTCTAATGAACTTTCTAAAAATATTTTAAGTCCATAGAAACTTCTTACCTCGTGCATTTCTCAAGGTTGGCCAATTCACAATTGCTTGAACTTTTTTGTGCCCATCTTCAAACCTTCTTCAGATACTACAAACCTCAAATATATCATCTCCCTCTTCATAAAACTGCATATCTTCAAATTTATCAGCATTTTTTACTTCTACAGGGTACTCATAAACATCATGAGATACCTTAAATGTTCCTGTCTTGTCTAACTATAGATCATGATGTCATCTAGACAGACTATCACAAACTTTCCAAGAAATTCCTTTAAGACCTCATTCATTAACCTCATAAATGTACTAGGAGCATTTGTGAGACCAAAATGTATCACCAATCAGTCATACAATCCACTATTAGTCTTCAAAGCAGTTTTCTATTCATCCCCTTGTCTAATTCTAATTTTTTGATATCCACTCTTTAAAGCAATCTTTGAAAAATATTGTGAACCACTCAAAAAATCCATCAAATCATATGTGCTAGGAAATTTGTTCCTTATGGTAATTTTGTTGATTTCTCTGGACTACATGTGTCATCCTCCATCCTTCTTTAGGATGACTACTGTTGGTAGAAAAAATGGAATCAAACTTTCCTTGACCAATCATTTATTTAATAACTCTTTTTTTTCCCTTTTAATCTCTTTATTCTCTTGTGGGATCATTTTATAGGATGTTTTATTAGGTAAACTTGCTCCAGGGATTAAATCAATGTGATCGCTAATACTTCTCACATGAGGTAAAGTATTTTGTAATTCATCTACTATAATATCAGAAACTTCATCAAGCACAACTTTAACTTATGTAGGTAAATCATCCATATTTTTATTGCTTAGTATTACCTTTTGCTTACCAATTAAGGAAAAACACATCTCTTCTTCTTTCTTGACTTCTTGCAACAACTCCTTCCCACTTATCAACAATACACTTGGACCAACTTATTTCTTGGTTGTCTCATCCTTCAAAGGTAACAATACATGCTTGCTATCATTCTTTTCGATAAAATAAGTGTCCCTTCTACCATCATAGATGGATTTTATTTCATATTTCCATGGCCTTCCCAATAGAATATGGTAGATGTCCATGGGAATTATATCACATAACACCTCATCCTTGTAGCTACCAATTTGGTATTCCACTTTACACTGTTCATTCACCAAAATATGATGTTCATTTTGTAACCATGCCACCCTATAGGGAGTGGGATGTACTAGCCTTTGCAATCTAAATTTCTCTACCATCTCTTTGGAAACCAAATTGTCTTTGCTACCACTATCAATGAAAATTTTACAACACTTCATTCTTGACTTACATATAGTCCTAAACATACTTTTCCTTTCATCTAGTTCATGAACCTCCTTTCTTCCTTAACCAAAACTCTCTTCAACAACAATGATTCCCCTACCTCTAGAGTTTCTTCTTTTTCTATTGCATTCACATATTCTTTCTTTATTTCTGTGATCTGTGCATTCCTCTGATTTTCTTCCTTGTTCTCTGGACAATCCCATGACATGTGTCATATTTTACCACATGTATAACATATAATTTGTCAGTCTCTTCCTTGACCTCTTGATTCTCCCCCTCTTGGTGACTGGATACTTTAATTTCCTGCCTCTTCTCTTGAAGGTTGAAATTTTCCTTTGTTAGATTGTCCTTTACCTCTTGTTGGACTCCTTCCTTTGTTTCTTTGGATTTGATTTATGGCCAGCTTCTCTTGTGCCTTAAAATTTTCTTGGTATTCATCTTCAAGAGTTCTCACTGACAAAAGGTTGATTTCATCTTGAATTTCATAGCTCAAACCATTTAAGTATCTAGCAACCTTCTCAACATCTTCCTCAATGTGACCATATCTAATGTTCAACATATAGAATTACTTTGTGTATTCTTTTACCGTCATACTTTTATGTTTAAGGTTTTGCAATTGTCTGAAATAATTCAATTGATAATCCTTAGGAATGAAATTACCTTTAAATTTAGTCACCATTCCGTCCCAACTCTTGATATCAAATTTTCCTTTTCTTCTTTTGTCTACCTGCAACGCATCCCACCATAGAGCCCCATGTCCCTTTAACCTAGTTATTACATGCTTCACCTTCTTCTCCTCTTCTACCTATTCATAATTAAAATATTTATCTATGGAATTTATCCATTCAAGTAATTCATCAACATTTAAAATACCTTCATACATGGGCACTTCTATCTTAGGCATGGATCCAATTTTTGTGACCATTCTTACTAGTTGTTCATTTGTTTTTTGTCCTCGAAGAGCTTCTTATGTTTCCTCATTAGAGATTGGATGTTGTAGGGACCAGGATTTCATTTAAGCTACCATAAATTAAAACAGAGTGGAAATTTTGAAACTTACTAAAAATTTTCTTACTCTAGCATATTCACTCCCAGATTTTGATAAATAATATAACATTTTCCAAAACAATTTGCATAACAAATTAAATCTACATAAAAATTTGCATAATAGGTTAAATACCTCGTTCTGATGCTGTCTCCCTTCGCTTGAACCAATCCGCAGCAGCTTGCTCCTTAAGACACCCCAAAACCAGCCACCCTACCGACCAGTACGCCTGGCCCTAGGATATCTACGGACGTCCTAGCCCTCCGAGCCCAAAACCCCTCAGCCCCGGTGCACTGTAAATACCACTGTTCACTATCTTTGTCCCAATGCTTCAAAAATCCCTCTCTTCTCCAATGCATGAATCAATCCCCTCCAAAATGAATAATAATCCTCCTCCATCCTCCTTCTCCCTCCCTTATGCCTCCTTCACCGCCCTCGCACCTTCACTCCTCACCAAACCTTATCCATACATTTATTTATATTAAATGGGCTTATCCTTTACTTAATGCTCATTTACGTATGGGTTACGTTATCCCTTATGGGATACGTAACCCATTTAAACTTATATTTTATTTTCCCCCATTTTAATACATAATTAATCAATTACTTTAATTAATGATCGATTAATCACTAATCCTTAATTTAATAATTAATCATTTAATGTCTCATTTAATAATCACTCATTCATTTAACCCTTAATCAAGGAGTTAATCATACTTCAGCTAAGTATAATCAAAATAATTAATTAATAACTTGTAATCTATTAAGGTTATATATAATTAATTATAATTTAGCTAGTGTTTATGATTAGTTATGAAATTATTCACAGTAATAAGAAAAGGGTCATTACAGATGTTCACTCTCACTAACATCTCCTATGTCAATATATCTCCTTTGTGTTGTCTCCATTGCCTCCAACATTTCCTGGATGTGCCTCAGCTCATAGCGTAACTAATAAGTTGCAACATTCTTTTCTTTGTATCCTCTCCTAGGTGGCATGATTCCTTAGATACAATCCTATCTGATACCAAAAATGATGTAAATTACCACCATCTTCAACCCACAATCACAGAGTTTTCAACACTCATTCGTAGTCAATATTCAGGCTATTTGTCTGGCCTTAGATCAAAATGAACAAGAACTAAAATTTGTCTTTTTCTACATCACTGAATTTTTCTTTGTCATAGAAAAATCTTCATAGAATTACCACTACATAGATATACTTCTATCAGGCAGCTCTGTACGAAACCATCAATGAACAATGTTGACGAAATATGTTGTAGACAATTTTGCCCGAAATTCAACAAACAATGTGGATGTGTCATAGGTTACTCTATGCACAGAATCCTCCAACAATATTAAMTTGTCGAAGATCTTTATGATTTGTTCCACTGCGCCAAATTGTGAATTTTCGTTCATGTGAAGATAAATACACAAGAAATATTCTTTTAAACAAAATTTTAGAACTTTCTAAAGTTAATTGCACACGATTTTCCTGYAATCACATAAACCCATCACTCTGGCAAGATATCTTATAAATAGAGTTTAACAATTCAACCACACTATGGAAAAAAATGTAAACACACATCATGACAACACCACACACTTTGTTCTTTATTTTTATCAATGAATGAGTAAATTTTCATAGGAAATGTCTTTCCTTCTTGCTCTCTTGGACCTGTGTGATCCACATTGTTACACATTCAATCTCACAAAATTGCTCTCCTCTGCTTCTTACAAATCATTCAATATATTTTGAGCCCTTAGATAGCTCACAAACAAAAAAATATCGAGTTATATTTTTACTTTTTTTGTTAATTTGTGCGAGACCTGTTGGCTACGCGATTAACCTGTGGCTTGAGAAACCGTGACTCAAGGGCATCTAAGCCGTCAAAATCACTTGGGGATCGCACCCAGCCTGAGCCACACCAACCCTTAACATGGTTGGATTTTTTGTCCCCGCAGGTTTCGAACCGGTGACTTTAACATCACGGAGTGGCTTAACAACACACTCTGTCACCGACTTTCCTACACCTAAGGGATAAATATTGAGTTATATTACCAAATTCCTAAACTAGAGATTTGTTCCTAATATTTAGCAACAACCTTGACACCTATAAAAAACCACTCGATATCTAATCAAAAAAACTCAACGAAAATGTCTTATAGAGACATTTCATAATTATTACAAACATAATAAAAGAAATTAGGGAACCAACTCCCTTGTTAAATGTCTTTGATCCTTGAGATCAATTCAGAAACTTATTGCGAGATGCTCCGACATCATTTTTCTACCCTACAAAGAACATTAGATGGCAATAATGATGATATCGCCATAATTTCCCTTGCTCTCCAATCATCCATAAACCCCTTTCCTTGCAAACACCCATGAAACCTATAAAAATCATACCATTGATACCATTGAGCTCACACAAAACAACCACCTAAGACACAATATTTGTTTCCCTTCAATATTATTCTCCTTGAAATTTCCTTTATTGAATCTTCTAAGATCACTTTGTTGCTTAATGTATTAAGTGGATTACCTTCTCGAAACATCCACTTGTGATAACATTCCCCATGGTCGGGTGGGGAATGATTAGGATGGATACTCAACCCAAGCCATCCAGTGACCATTACAATGTGGGTGGTCAAATATTTTCTCCTGGTTATGCTCTTACTAAATATGTTCTCCTATATTCAATATATTCTGTATATGTTCTAGTATATGTTCAATGTTGCAATATATGTTCTCCTATACTATGTTCCTATATAATGTTGCAAATAAATATGTTCTCCTGGTGGTCAAATATGTTCTCTTGTTTTTCCTATCACTGATATATATAAATTAATCCATTGAAATTTCCACAACTCCTTGAAATGGTTATGCTCTTACAAAAAAATAGTTTGTAATAGAAAATTGTTCTTGTTATCACATCGTTGACTGTATGCACAGAGAAAATCCAAACCTTGTCAATGTTCATATATATTAGAATAACTCACGTAAATAAATAAAGGCCATTTTATTAAATTTTAATATACTATAAACCTAGACTCATATGCATTGGCTCTGAAGAAACCATAGAGGAATAGGGTTTTATTTTGTTGGAAATAGTAATTACAAGTTGGTGACATCTTCACGTCTCCGTCGATTTGTCTATTAGTCATTTTTTCAGTATTTTGTTAGTCAGTTGAAATGTAAGTCAGATAGTCAGATAGTTTGTAAGTGCAAAGTCACACATTTACTCGAAAGTTAGTCGACAAGCAGTAAGTTATAAATGAAGCCGATTTCTATCTTCTCAAGCTCTGGTAAGTGGTTGAATATTCATTCAATTTAATTAAAATCTTTAATGTTAGCTCGGTCTTAGCTTTTGTAGGAAGTGTTAGTTAGTGTTTATATAATTTTGAGTCATTTAGTTAGTCGAAGAGGCAAAAAAACAAGAAGCAGTTGATGGGTAGAGAAGAAGCAGAGTGGTAGAGAGAACCAACAATAGGTGAAGAGTTGACAAAAGAAGTCATTAGAGCCAAAGCTCATCTATGCCATTGTATTTTTTTTCACGCACAACGCCAAAGTTTATTAATATCAAGCTTTTGTCTATTGACAAGTTTCTGTCTTATTTCTGAGTTTATGTGTGAAGCATAGCACTGTGTTATTCCACATTTATAAATCATTTCATTAAGTGTGTGTATTTACAACACACAACAAACTAAGTAGTCCTTGTATTGCGTAGTGATCTTCAGAACTATGTTGCATACCCTATTTGGTGCGCAATAATTCAAACTGCTATGCGCAGAGCGAAATGCTGCAATGTTGATCCATCGGATCTCAACCTTCAAATTGGTATCAGACTACATATTTTGCGTGCAGGTTCTCTTGTGGGCACATCGACACCGTCTTTTAATGTAGTTGTCGACTCTAACTAGAATCATGCAAGAAATGGCGATGAACTCCCTATGGAATACTAGCCACAAAGTACAAAATGACCGAAACGTAGCAAATGAAAGCCCTACCATTGCATATCGAAAGAAGATGTAATTCCCATGTAAGAGATTATCTTGAAGTTCATACACAACTATGTTCAATGCATGAAAGATCATATTTAGAAATTTTTAGGGATATGGCCAATAGAAGGAAAACTGGTTGCTTCGATCAAGGCCCAAAGGAAAGCCATGGGATCTGTGGATCTAAAAGTTGGTTGAAAAGAACTTTTCACCACAATATTTCATAACCATGCTAATAGAGATAGAATATTCAGAAATAACCCGTACTTATTCTGATATGTTGGGTTGCATCTCAAGTATTAAAAATAAAACTTTGACCCTGATAAAGAAGATTTATTCTATTTCACTGTACTCCCTTCCTCACGAGTATTGGGACGAAGAAATATTGGCAGAGATTGGGAATAATCTAGACAATTTTAAACAAGGGAGCAACACATCCTATTCCATAACATGCATCTACATTAATGTATCGGCTCCCATTTTTGAGTCAATATGTCTAAGCTATCAGGATATCAAATGGGTTAAGACTTTAGACTACAAATTTATACCTTTATGTTGTAATCGTTGTCCTGAACATGGACATCTTTTTTCAGGGTATTCCCTTTCTCCATCCCCCCAAGATAGTAAAATCACAGGCTTCATCGGATGAGGGTTTTTTCTACATTTCTTCGAGACGCAAAGATGGTAGGCATCCAACTCATCAGGATCAAGGAAAAGCCCTCATCTCTAGAAACAATTTTGAAATTATTAGTGATGACCTAGTAAGGAATATAATCATAGAATAAAAAACCTCAAGGATCTTTCGTTCCAATGCTTTCTCTAGAGGAGGCCAATATTGAATAGCGAAGAAAAAATTCCTGTCTCCCTAGAGATCCAATTCCTGAAGCCAGGGGAGCAGATACAAAAGATGGTTTTGATACATCACTGAAAGATATGGTTCTTGAAGGAACTGATCTATATAAAATCATGGAAGCATGCCAAAGGAGAGACATACACTCAATCCCAATCGACAAAGAAATAAAATGCAATGATCTTTGGCTAAAAGCAAAGGCCTCCCATATCTAGACACCCTGAAAGCTCCAACCAAGCAGAGTGTTGACACTAGCACACTAAATACACCAAAAAAGAACCATAAGTATGATACACACATATGAATTGAATCTAATTGATAAATTCTTCATGATATTGGCAACCTTTTCATTAATTCATGTCAAAATGCGCTAAAAATGGATTCTTATATTCCTTCCATCTCTTAATTCTTTGAAATGAAGACAATTTCTTGGAATATACTAGACCTCAACAATCAGAGAACACAACCACTCTTACAAGAAAATGTACTTTATAAATTCCCTAACACTTTAATGTTGTAGGAAACTAAATGTCAAGGCCAAAACGTAGATGATATATTTGGGAAAATATGGAGGAATGAGTACTCCATCGTTGTAGATGCATATGGATCTCTAGGAGGGATTTCTCTCATTTGGAACCCAAATACCATTCTCTTAGAAAATTGCTTTTCCATAGCCCGTAGTCTTTTAGCACATTTCATATGCATTCTGTATGGTTACATGAGTGATCATCAATGTTTCTGGACCTCTCATAGAAGTAGAGAAATATTATTTTCTGGAAAGCCTTGGAAAAATAATAAACATTGTTGGAAACAATAACTAGATTATGGGTTGGGATTTTGAGGTCATCTCATCCCTTGGAGAGAAAATATGTGGAATTAATAAGATTGAGCTAGTATGTGTTTCCTTCAATTCCTTTATTCATTATTAACAACTCATAGATATTGAAACATGTAATCTCTGACGCACCTGGAATAATAGGTGAGGCGATTCACAACAGGTGGCCAATCACCTAGATTGCTTCTTGAATTTAGAATGTATGTTGATCACTAAGAAGGATTCATAACCACGATTCTACCATCTATTGGTTCAGATCAGTAGCCTATTTTTCTCTCCCTCAATCTTATGGGATCCTTAGTTCAAAAATCCTTTCGGTTCGAGAAATTATATCTCTCGCATCCAAATTTTCAAGAAAACATCAAACATTGGTGGAAATAGGTAGAGGTGCACATGGGCACAACCATGTAACTCTTTCAACACCAAATTAAAATCATAAAACTACATCTCATATCTTGGAATAAATTAGTCTTTGGAATTTTCCAAGTCGAGAAGGAGTTAGAAGGGTGCATGATGGAAATTCAACAAGAGGTAATATCCTCAGGAATCGCAGATTCCCCAACCTAGTAGGAATAACAAGTTTAATCACAATTGGAGGAGAAATATCGAGAAGAGGAAATATTATGGTGACAAAAATATCATATCCAATGTCTTAAGGAGGGCGATCACAACTCAACATTCTTCCATCTCTCCATGATCCAAAGGAAACAATCCAATTGCAACCTCCTATTGAAGACTCCTCAATGTAACACTCTCTCATCACACAAGTATATTGAAAAGGACTTGATCTCTTTTTTCTCAAATGTTCTAACCCCATCCTCACTTCTTCCATGCCATCCACTCCATTACCCAACATATTCTTGGCCTTATTTCCGATGACCACAATGCCACTTTCCTTAGGCCCGTTAGCTTGGAAGAAATGGAAGAGGATGTCCTGGGTATGCTCATAGGTAAATCCTTAGCACCTCATGGATTTACCTATAATTTTTTCCACCAATGCTAGCCTATTGTCAAGTATGATGTCTATGATCTTGTTTTGGAATATTAAAGAATCTTTTTGGTTCTTCTACCCTTGATTCTATCTTTATTACCCTAATTACTAAGAAAGGAAAGGCTAAAGATCCAAGTCACTTTCGACCCATTTCCCTATGTAATTTCACTTACAAAATTATCTCCAAAGACATCTCCTCCCACCTAATACCTCTCCTTGACCTTCTCATCAGTCCAGAGAAATCAACATAGGTAGAAGGTAGGAAAATTCTAGAAAGCATCAGTCTCACCCATGAATTCGTTCAATCCCTAAACAACACCCTCTCTCCAGGGATTCTTATCAAGTTGGACCTATCCAATCCTTTTCTAAACTCAGTGGGAAATGCATTCTCTTGGTAGTTCAAGCCTTTAGTTTTCATTAATATTGGGTGAACTAGGTTCTCTCATTAATTTCTTCATCCGTCTTCTCCATTATGATAAATGGTTCCCCTTCCCTTCAAACGCTCTAGTTTCATCCATCAAGGTGATCCCCTCTACCCCTTTATTTTCATTTTAGTGGAATAGGATCTTAACAGAAGCCTGAAAGATGCCCTTTCCTCCAACCAACTCAATTATCGTAGATTACATAAATAAGATCATCTTATCTCACGTAATCAATTTGTGGAAAATACCATGTTGACGGGTGTCCCTACTGCCGGAGATGCCCAATCTTTCAAAAATGTATTCGAAACCTTCACAAAAGCATCAGACATGTCCATTAATATTCTCAAGTCACATATATTCTTCTTCAATACTCCTCAATATGTCCAATTCCATATATATCGTATCCTCAGTTCTGTTAGGACCTCCCTTCGATCATAATATGTACGTTTCCCTCTTGTTATATGAGTAGTGGGGAATGCTCCATGGGACGGCCTCCTAACGAATATCAGAAAAAATGTTTCTCGTTGGACCTTATGATCGAAAAAAAAAATTGATCACCTCACCCTTCTCAAGTTGGTTTTGCTTGCCATCCCTCTGTATACATTTTCAGTCTTATCCTCCCCAAAGAACATTCTTAAAACCACTCAGTCTATTCAACAAAAATTTTCCTTGCAAGGATCGAACATAATAAAAAATTGGGCCCTGGTGGCCTTGAATACTCTTTGCTTTCCTAAAGAAAAAGGTAGGATTAGGCATAGATACCAAACAATTATAAATAATGTGTTTGGAGCCAAAATATGGTGGCATTGGTTATTGAGGAAGGTTGAGATTTTGAGCAATATTTGTTAAATATATTGTACCCTCAACAGTATGACCGTACACTGCCAGTTGTACTGGACAGTTGTACTTTCTATTTTTGTCTTGCTTGAGCATATATAACTCAACCGTCTTACATTGTAACTATCTTTTTAGAACTCTTCTGTACTTCTTCATACATTTGAATATACTATTCTTGTCTCTCTGCATTTCTCTTTGATCCACAATTTATCATGGTATCAGAGCTTCAACAGTAAGCCTCTTCACACAGTTGGGAGAGCAACACGATCCTCACAGCGCAGAGCTTACACGCATCTTGAGAGCACGCGACACAGTTTTTTCACAAGGCTTGGAAAGCTGTCTGCAATACTCTTTAAAGATCATCGTAAGAAGCTTGTGGAGGAAGCAGAGCGTACAACGCTTGAAAAATCCTGGACGAAGAGAATGCAGAAGAAGAAATCCCAAAGATTCTTGTAATTTTTTCAAGAATCATCAAAGATTGACGAAGAAAAACCAGAGGAGGCGAGAAATTTTAAAGAACTCGAAAATTTCCCTCACATCTGTTAAAGATTGAAGCACAGAATGAAGAATTCGTGAAATTCTTTCAAATCTTTGAAAGATTCACGAATCTTTTCTTCCGCAGGAGAAAATTCTGTTAAATTCGGGGAAGATCGCGTCAAACACACAAAGAACAGCCATTAAGGCTGTAAGATTCATCCTGTGAACAGATTTGAGGTGGGAAACCAGTCCAGAAGGGACAAGGAGAGCGCGGAAAAGGCGAAAGCATTTCAGCCGTCAGATCTTGCGCAGAGGCCCGACAGCCGTTGGATCAACGAGAAAGTGCACAAGGTTTAACCCTCTAGAACGCACAGGAGCGATTTTGACTTGTAAGTCGTGAAATCCCGACGTCATCTTGACCGTCCGATCAAGATACACATGGCGAGATCCTATTCCATCGCAAAATCAGGAATCAGGAGTTGGACGAGCGAAAGAATCTGCTCTCCAAAAACTCCGATACGCGAAATCACGAAATCCTGAAACAATCACAACCATCCATTTTAGAGGACAGGTGGCAGCAGATCAACGCATCGTCATATCGGCATTTCAGAGTTTGGGGTTTCAGTTGTCAAAGAAACTTGACATCGCAACTCACTAAATCACGATACGCGAAATCACGATAAGATCTCAGCCGTCCATTTTTGACCGGACATGTGGCGGACATCAAGGGCACTGTCAACATATCGACATTCAGGGTTTCACATTGACAGAGATTTGGAGCATCGCATGTCGCGATATCCCGAGGACGAATCAGGACCGTCCATTCTTCAAGTACGCATGGCGCAAATCCGGCGACTTGGAAAAAGTCCCGTAGAGGAAAAGCCCCATCGGCACATCGGGATTTGGGAAATCGCGACACTTGAGAACAAGTGATCGGGTTTATTTCCAGTGAAATCCCCAACGCAAATCTAGCCGTCCATCTGTTCAGGACGTGTGGCAGAGATCGAGGCTTTCGGGAAAATTCCCAATAAGTGGCTTCATCGGTTTTTCGGGATTCGGCATTTCGTGGATCCTGGAGACAAGAGGTCGGGGACATAACCTATCTCGAAATCGTGAGGAGAGATCACGACCGTCCATCTGTTGAGGACGCGTGTCACAGATCGAAGCCATCGGGAAAAGTCCCGATAGGATAGCGCCATCGAAAAATCGACGATCGTGGATTCGAGGAGTCAGAAACACTCGACATCAAAACTCGCGAAATCCCGATTCGCGATATCCTGATATGATCTGGACCGTCCGATCACTGCAGATCTGGACCGTTGAAAATTCCAAAGGCGATTTTTTCGTGTTTCGGCATTTTGAAAGGTAAAAATGGGAAAAATCCCGTAGCGCTTTAACACAAGGCGTGTGGTCACATTGAAAGGAGACCAAGGGCCAAATCAAGCCCGATAAGCTCCTATCGGCCATCGGCACATCGGCCATCGACGAATCGACAATCTCTGAGATCGGAGGTAAATACGAATTTTTCCCTCTAATTTTACTGAATTTTTTTTTTGAAATGGCATCATCTAGCAACCTAGGACCAACTCAGGGTCCGATACTTATGGGAAAGAACTATGAGTTCTGGTCCCTTCGAATGAGGTCGTTCCTGCAAGCACAAGAGTGCTGGGAACCAGTGGATCTTGGATATGTGGAACCAGATCCAGCAGCCCTCGCTGCCATGACAAATGCACAGAGAATTGCTCAGGCAACTCTGAGGACCAAAGAAAACAAAGCAAAATTCTGGATTCAGAATTCTGTGGATGAT
>JASDQU010197629.1:6231-19163 GCA_032191745.1 Picea mariana | reverse complement strand
CACTTAGTTGCATAGATCACCTTTGTATGTTTGGGGGGAATTAGATGTATTGATAGGAAAACACATTGGTGATAATCTCATTGTTTAATCTATCTTTATTGCAACTTACTGGTTTATGTTTCTTATGTCTATGTGAACATTTGAGTATAACATTGAATATCTTGTTTATTTACTTCTTGTGGTGTGAATCGAGAAAGTGTTGAGTATCCCACTTGGGGAGGCATCACTTTATTTGATTCTTGAGTGCTTTTATGGTGCCAGTGAAGGCGGTCCAATAGAGTAAGTGCTATTGGGGCATGCTTGGCTAATTGTTGACCACTTACACTTCTTTGTATCTTTGTATATTGTTGTATCTTTGTAAATGGTGTAATCATTGTAACACATTAGTATCTTTTGTAAATTATAACCTTGGGTTTGTAGGTAGTTTAACTTGATTTACTTGTAATACTTTTGTAATAAACCACCCTCAAACTTAGTTGACCCCATTTGCCCAACCTTAGGCACTGGTCTTAGTTGACTTAGGGAAAGGGTTGATTTCATTTAGAATAGACTTGCACTTTGCATTGCTGCCTTAGAATCTTAGGCTAGTTTTCCCCTTTAGCCTATAACAAATTAAAACTAACTCCTAAAACATTAAAACTAAAATTAATCTAGTAACTAGGGACAACCCCCCTTGGCTTCCCTAGGAGTAAGACTAGAAGGAAGAGGTTCCAGTCAAGGTGACAGTGTGGACTTAGAACCAAGACATTGTGTCTCTGAGGACACACTAAGTGAGTTGGACTTAGCTCACGTTAGCAAGTGTGTATTAGGACGGCAACAGGACCTATGGGCCTCAAGACATGATCTCCTTAGTTATCCCTAGGATAGGGGATAACATTATCCACATGAGAAAAGTCCCTTATGTCTTTTGGGTTCTTGACCATATTAAAATCTCCAAAAATAAGCCAAGGAGCTATGAAAAGTTTACCAATCATCCATATCCAAAAGGTTGCTTGCTCCTCCACATCCTTGAAGGTATAAAATATTGTCCAGCCTCGATAGCCATCCATCTAAGGTTAGAAATATCCATACAAGACTCTGAATGGGATCACTTCCCCATCCATCAACAGCAGAAGCTAACTGGGGAGGTAATTAGGTGGTGATGCCCCCACTCCCTTTGATTAATAAGAAACAACACCTGACCAAATAATAAACAAGGTCATACATAGAAAAACCTAGTAAATTTAACTTATTGCAGACAAAGAACATCCAACTCAACAATTAAAGTTCAAACTTGTGGATCATGTTCTCTACCAACAACGATCATGCCCTAAACAAGATGCAACTTTCATTGATATAGAGCAGGAGCGTCTTCCATCACCTCCCCATTATCCTCGAGGCCCCTCTAACTATACAGGTTTGGACCTTTTGGCATTCAATGCACCATAATCCAATGATCCAATGTGGTAGGTATCAACTATTTAGAAAACCATTGACCAAGTCATCCACTAGGGAATTAAGCAAAGGTGGTGGGAAGTAGGCTTGACAACCACTGCCATGCTCGATAGTTGTAGGTGTTGAGAAAACTACAACTTTCTCAATCGAAGGGCTCTGAGACTTATTCGGTCCATTTGTCGTAGTAGCTTAATAAACAAGGGCCTTTGGAGGTCTATTTGATTTGTTTTTTTGGTTGTTTTTGCACACGACTTGGGTCCATCCACCCTCATTGTCAACATTACCCAAGAACTAGTTTGTGCTTGGGTAGACTAAGTCGTGGAGGCCACCTGAAGCTCAGCCTAAGTCATCAGTAGACAGTCGTAGAATTTATGATCCAAACATTGGTAATAGAAGCAAGTGTTAGGTAGCTTTATATACATGATTGGTTTCCTTATCGTATTATCCCCTGCCCTAATAAAGACAAACTCTTTTAGATCCTTGGACAAATAACTCTAATCCATGCCCTCTATTGGAGCATAGGGTTAAGAACCGTGAGGGATCATTGTAGATAAATCCACTAAAGGGCACAAATGATGCATTCCAAGAAGGGCTAGAGTTATATGGGAAGGTTAGGTAAATCAACCTAAATAGTGCAAAACTATCAAGCTGCCTAGTTAGTTGAAAATCCCCCATTCCACTGGGAAAACACCACCAAAGTGTTGTTGCATGACCAAGGGCATCGGGAGATGTCTCATGCACATGGGCCTTATCAACAAATTAAACAAGAAAAAAAACCTTGGTCAAGCTGCAGGTATGGATACAGCATCACCCATGTCGTTTCCAAACCTCTCTCACCCAATTTCTAATGATTAACTCAGGCAAGACCCAACCCACAAAATATCGCAGATAAGATAAGATAATTTATTAATGTCCAACAAATGACCAAAAAGATAGATCAATGGAACTAGGAAGTACAATCTATGATACAAAGTTGTAGGAGTTTTCTAGCTACTTTGAAATCATTAAACAACACAAGAAAATACATGATATCAAAGAAAAAGAAGAAGAAAGAGCACAAGAAATCTATAGTTTTTTAATGACAAGATGAAGAGGTAGAGAGTGAGGAAGAAGACGTATTTTTTGTGGCATCAATCACTGAGAAAGCACCAATGCATTCTCTAATGATGTTGTTTAGGGAGTAGTAGAGGCTAAAAGGACCTCATTGGGTGATCCTTAGAGGTGCACGGGAGCCACAAAAATATTTTCTCCTTATATTCAAGGTCGACGAAAACAAGTTTGTGACATGTGTCTAACATGGATTGGGTTGTTGAACTAGAATATGACAAGGACATGTAATCATAAGTCCTAACCCCCATGTGAAAGACTCAATCAACCCTAGGGCAAGAGGTTGTACATGGTCTCACTAACTTGATCCGATGCCTACCAAGTCGACCATCAAATTATTTGTTTGTCGCTTGGTGTTGCCAAGTATTGAAATAGGTTGAAAAAAAGGGATAACCAATCTAACAAGTAGCATCCAAAAGAATCTTGCAGGGTCTGTTGCCTCACAGTCGCCACCTCACGCATGTAAAGAGTTAGATGCCTCTCCTCAAGATTTCATATGAAGGTGGATAGGGATCTCCCTGAATCTCAGAAAAGGCAGTGGTATCTCCCCTATTCTCGTAGTAGATGGGGCACCTAAAAATGAAATGTTCCTCATATTCCACCTCCTACAACTGGCATAGATAGCACACCCTCTACTCTCATGGGATATAGTGCTCACAATCAATATGACATTGATCAGAGCCTACCCTAAATTGTTTGAGTGGGAACCTAAGACCATGAGACTACTGATGTCAAATCCACTCAAGGCATACAAATAAGACCGTCCTTCATCTATAGAAAGTGCTCAAAGTAGAAGGCCATCTTAGGACCAAGAACCTGGAAATGGGAGATCCAAGTAGCCCATATGTACTCTTGATAAGTGTCATCCTTGATATCCCTTTTAATCTCCTAATGGAGAGGMAGAAGGTAGCCAAGAGCATCCAAACAATAACTAAAGGGGGTAGATGCTTGATGGATATGCCAATGGACTAAAGMAATAAGGAGGCTTCAAATAACCAAACTCTTCACTTTCATGAGGGGCTATATCTCCATCAAAGAGAAAATGGTTATGCAAGGGTACATATCATGCCCTTTTGCTAAACTATCCATGGAAAGCATTACAAACGTKATCATATTCAGATACAAAAATGTCAATCGGGGTTTCCTCAACGTCATAGTTACCTTGTGATAACCTTCAGTGCAAACTTCCTCAAAGCCTTTGGAGGCAACATCACTACTACTTGCACCAAGGTYTCTGTTCTCAGTAACAGCGACAATCAGATCAATTGATCCACTAACAGAGCTCCTTTACTATCCTTGTGCCAAAGCCAACAACCAGGTGGGAGGGTAGCTATTTAAGGCTCCCTTACTAGCTTTGTACCTAGGTCCGAAACTAGCCAAACAAGGACTAAGTGAAAAGGAGGCAAGGACGGAGTCCATGCAAGCCAACTTAGACCCTCATAACCCTAAACAACCTCCCCAAATTTGATTCTAATTGAACACAAACACATATCTATAAAACAGATTTCTAAGTAGTTGCACTACTAGATTCAAAGGGCCTAGTTAGACCCTTCTAGACTTAAATCATGTTATTGGCAACCAAACAAACTAATGTCCCCGAGACTAGCAACTAACAAAGTTCTTACAATGCAAACATTTTCTAAAACATAATAAATGTACACATAAATTAACCCAAAATCTTAATAAAAATATAATTTGCAATGGAAGAGGAGAAGAACATTCTATAAAAGCCTTCCCACCTATTTTTTAAAAATGAAACTTTTCAAGTATTTGTGTAAAGTCATTCTGTTTTGCACCATTTATGAGCTTTTGTCAATTATGTAACACATTAATTTTTCAAGTTCAGCTTTACAAATAAAAGGCTTTTCTCCAAAAGCTTCTTTCTTTCCCATTAGATGCTACAAAAATGATCTACATTTCTTTAAACTATCAAAAGTGTTAAAATCAACTGTCACTTATCTCAGACTACATTTTCAGTTAGTGCTATCCATGACAGTAACAATATTGTAGTGAAATATAAATCATCTGGGCAAAGTTTATCACTGACCAGAACACATTTACCAATGAGGATTGCAGACTCTTGCAAAATGGATGCCTAATTGAGCAGTACTGACCTGATAATACTCGTATATCTGTAATGCTTGCAACTAAACAAGATATGTTGATGCAACAATAACAAACTTGTTACTATCATTTTATGTTCCTATAGGGTTGGCACTAGTAGAAACTAGCCTCCCTGTATATAACACAAGCACACTACGATATGATTATAAACAAAAAGAATATTTCTCAATGCAATAAATAAAGCAGTATACTACAATGCACATACAAAGTAAACTTACTTCCTGCAAGAGAATCTTTCTCCTCATGTAGTAATAATGCTAGAGCTAAAAAAATCAAAGCATGTCAGGGGGACACTTCATATAGCTCAAGTCAAGCTACAATAAAGATTATATATTTCTAAGAGAAAACAATTGCCTTTCAAGATGCATCCACTTAAATATCCAATCTTGTCTTGGAAAAGCAAACACTAATTATGAATGCAATTTCAGATAGGCTGACGGCCCTACCTCAGTTGTAGCTTTCTTCATGGCATTGTTGTCCAGCATTACTGCACATTCTATGCATAATAATGAGGCATCTAGTCCTCTGCATAGAGATCGGAGAGGTACATCCTGACTATGAGATGTACCATCAGATGTTACGAATATACAAGTAGGAGTTATGGCTGGTATAGTAGAATACAATACCCATCCAAACCAATTTCAACATGCCACCACCAGTTTCTTGTTTCAATGTTTACAAAGATCATCATCTCAACCTAAAACACTACATAACTGAGTAAACCAGATCAAAAACCTTTGTTGCATGCACTACAATTAGTCAGTTAGCTTTTTCCTTGACTTCATTTTATACCACCAACGTTTTCTCACAACAGCAGTTAATTCTGGCACAGAATTATGGGTTCAATTTACAAAAGCAATGATTCAACTATAGCAAAGGATTTCCACCCTAGCTCATAATCAAAACACTCTGTTTACATAAAATTACATAAACATTTCACACCATATCATCATTCAGCCAATAACAGAATAATGGACTGTGAATCTGCAATAAGAAAGCATTATGCTAGAGAAAGAAGTAAGGCTGCTGAAGAAACCCGACAATTCATCTCACAAAAAAGAATAGCATGACTCAAAATAACAAGTTATAAAATGATAGCCAATCATAACTACAAACACCATTGTCAACAGTGGCTTGCTCTATTGGTAAATGTGAGATACTAATGTAGCTTCCACCAGGGCTAAGTCTCACCAACAGCACAATGTAAAGCCTTCGGGTTGACTTTGGGCCTTGTGCCAGATTATGTAGCCTTTGGGCATGCTGTAATGAGCCTTCAGGCCAAAACAACTTGAAATAACATAACCTCGTTCCCGGGTTTTCCATCCACTGGCCGGTTTCCTTTAAAAAAACTATGAACACTTTGCAGCCTTTGGATCTAAAAGCATTAGATATTTTAGAATCATTTGTAGTTTATTTGAATTTGTAAGCATGCCTACCTTAGTCACAAATTTGTTCAACTAAACTCCCAGAAGTAGTCAAAAATTATCTTTAATTAGTACTTAGGCACATTTTGCATTTCATATCAATGCTCCTAGAAGAACCCATTAAGGATCCAATCACCAAGAAAAATCTTCACCTATTAGACAATAATTACTTTTAAAAACTCCTCCTATCAGATATCGAAAGGTAGTTGAAAACTTGGTAAGCCCAAAGGGAATAACCCTAAATGCATATATTCCCCAGCCTGTGGTATAAGTCTCTTCAGCTTAATTTCCAAGTACAACACTCAATTGTAAAACTTTATTTCACAACTTGGTAATCTGATTTTGTTATTCTCATTTGCAACACATCTACAACATCGAACAATCAATACATGCAACTGCAGAAAGGTATGGCACTTGCAACAATTTCCCCAATTTGCCCAAGTCAGTATTAACTAATAGTTTAAAACTGTAAGTCATCTTATGTGGTTATAAAACAACAAAATTTTGTACTGAACACCTAAATGATGTTCCTTCAAATCCTTATCACTCCAAGCGACTATATCACTGAATTTCGTAAATGGTCTTCTTACCGAGTAACAAGAACTTCATCCCAGTGATCACCAGGCAATATGCTATCGATACTTCTCGTTATGTATCTTCCTCATAAGAATATTAGTTCTTCATAAGTTATTGACTTCTCATACATTGGAGAGCATAAAAGAAAGTTGATAAAATATGAATTTTCTTTCCTTTTGCACCAATGAAGCTCATTTGGGCGGAAACAGCTACTTTTATCACAGAACAATTTCACCATCATTTGAATCACCGTCTGATTATGGATTTATATCATACTAAGTTGTATAATTCTAAGCTAGATATGAACTAGAATATTGTTATAAGTAAATTTCACTGCACTGTAACTATTTTAAAATTTCCTTTTTTCAATATGCACTAGTAAGTAGAATGCTACCTCTAGTTTGTATAGGTAATGGCAGTAGGGTCAAAGACTGAGAGTTCCTATTAGTACACTTGGGCTTCTTTAGGGTTGAGAATTTAGTTTAAAGAGGCTAGCAAACATTCTTATATACAAATTATCTTACTATGTTCACCCCTTGATATTAGTTTGCACCTATTCTTTGTAATATCACATCTCTATTTTGGAGCCTATTTCAGTGATATTGACAAAAAAACAAAATTTTTAAACCCAAAACATTTTCATACTTGTTTGTGTGTTGCTGATCAATTCCAAATTCATAGAATCAAAATATTGATCTTTACAGCATACTATCAAAATTATAGGCACTACAAGCCTGTCATGACTTAGAGACAATCTTTCGTCCCTAGAAGTAGACTGAAATAGGATTTTATATGGATGTTGGTATATTTACTATATTTGGGTGTACATGTAACATAAGCTTGCAGCACTCATAATAAATTATAATTCCACAGTAAATTTATGAAGTTATAACTTCAAGAGGAACATTTAGCCACCATGTTGATGGACACTGTTTAAACAGTGTACAGAACACTTTTCACCAAAATTGATTGAAGCAATGAAATTCATTACTGTCGATTTGTAAGTGCATTGTGTCAGCTAGATATAATATAAAATATGTGAAGTCATATCCCTAATGTGCTCCCATTCAGATAGCTAAGATTACAGGAAATTGTGGTGTCAATGAAGAATCAAGAGGATAAAATAAACACTCTATTTAAGAAGAAAAAGCTATGAAAGAAAGAAAAGAAATTATATTAATGTCCACAGATGACCAAAGTAGGCCAATGGGACTCAATATTAGATCCAACGGAATAGAAAAAACCTATGGTAGAAAGAACCCTGGGGAATGAAAAAGTGGCTAAACACTAAAACGTTAAAACAATGTGAACAAAATGAGCATTATAAGCATCACGAAAGGGGTTACACATAAACTGTAAGACTCAAGTACATGTAAAAGTTTCCTTTCAAGGGAAGATGAAGCCCAGAGCCGGAAACTGAGACAAGAGATTGGTGCTATCACATGTCTGTATCTATGCTCGAAGAGGAAGAGGAGGGACCAAGTTCCAACTGTGTCATCATCCACCACTCTCAAAGGACTAATACAGGATCTGATAAAATCCATAGGAAAATGCCGAGGGCGAAGACTATTTTTTCATTGTTTATATGAACTCATTGTATCTAAATTTGGAACCTACACAAAGCAAATAATGAAAGAAAGAAAGAATTTTTAACGTCCACGAGGCTAAAAATAGCCTATGGGACAGATTGTCACTAGCATATGTTAGKATGAAAGATTTCAAGGGTCRYGTCTAAGACATACAAAATTTTGGAACAATTKGAGTCCATGCAACTTTCTTGGAAGGGGGAGTGCTATGCTTTTACATAAATCATAAAAAATATTACTCACTACGAATATTTTCAAGGAATTTGAGGAGAAAACCAATAAAGGAGTTGTATGTGCAGAAGTTCAAAGTGGTTCAACTTCTATAAACATGCATACGTAGATATATGTATCTATATATACTATGAACAAGTGCCAAGTAATTGGCAGGATACTCAAGCCCTTCAAGCCTTGCATTGATTTGTGGGCCCTACAAATATATGTTATGTATATCTGTATATGTACGGATAATATGAACCTATGTGAAGTACCTGATTAGATACTCAAGAACTTCAAGCCATTCATAATACAGTACTAAATAATGCAAATCCTTAGGTTGATTTGCAAGCACTACAAGCCCTTCATAATATAGGTACTTAATGACATAAATCCTTGTGTTGATTTTCAAACCTTGTGGACCTTCACAATATAATACTTAATGACATAACTCCTCAAATTGATTTGTAGGCCTTTCAAGTGTTATACTCCCCTTGAGCCTTGTAGTAGTACCAACCCATTTGAAATATTTATCATGATATATTTCTTAATTACACTTCAATTTTCATGTCAGTAAAGGATAACTTTAAACTATGATTTTAACATGATCAGCACACAAAATTAATTATCTAAATGTCATATTAGCAACTTATAAAAGAAAAGATTCAAAAATAGGATAACAAATCCACACAATATAGCCTTTGATATTTTTTATGTGAATTTTCTTCAAACCCAGTTCACTAAATCAATTAATTTTTCTGTTAACTGATTTTGCCAGGTTTTCTTCACAAATAAATAATACACAACAGAAAATAATAACCAGGAACTTAACATTAAAAGATAACAGCACTCACATCACATGTACACAAGTAATTTTTGGACAATTCGTCCCTGGAAAAACCCCGGAGGCAAAACCAGTGCAGCAGATTTGGATTTTATTATTATTGAGCAGGAAAATATAGAGATCTCTTACAATAAAATCAGCCCAGCCAAATACAAAAACTCCTCAACAAATGTATGGCCCCCTTCTGCAAATCCTCCTGATTAGATCTGTAGGAAAAGACCTCTGCAATGCTGAAGATGTGTGCCAATCTTAGTGTAGAAGCCTCCTCTATCTCCCTGCAAACTCTCTCTCCAAACCCTCAAGCAATTCTCCTCTTTCTCTCTTCAGAAAATTGCCTCTCTCTTGCAGTTGATCTCCTTTTTACTCAATGAACAAGTGAGAAACCCTATCTCCAAAAGGATGGATGGCCAATATTGATCCTCATACACCTTATGAGATCAATGGTCAAGATTAAAATACCACAACTTAAATTATTTCTCACTTTAACTTTATAAAAAGTACTCATTAAGTCAACATTAAAATATAACCCATTTAATGTACTTTCTCCTAAGTACAATTTTAAGAAAAAGATTAACCCATCAACTTGGATAAGTTTCATTGTCCTCCTCCATGCTAGGATGTCATGCATGGTGAAGACCTTCCTTGCTATCCAATCTCAACACTCCCTCTTAGCGAGGAAGGGATTCTGGCTCAACCCCATGTGATCTCTTAACTTTTCAAATTTTTGTCTATCCAATGCCTTGGTAAAAATATCTGCCATCTGCTCATCAGTTTGTATGTAATCAAGCCTCACGACTCCTCCCTGTACACAATCCAAGAGGAAACGATACCTGATATCAATGTGCTTGCTATGATCATGAAACACCAGATTCTCAGAGAGCTCRATGCAACTCTGATTGTCACAGTGAATCACAGTAGCTTCTAGCTCCTACCTGAACAATCCCAAGAGTAGCTTCCTAAGCCACAGTGCCTCACATGCTGCCAAGCTAGCAGCCATGTACTATGCCTCAGCARAGCTTAATGCCACTGATTTTTGCTTCCTACTGAACCAGGAAATTATGCTCGATCCAATGCTGAAACAACAACCCGAAGTACTTTTTTTGTCWGCTGCACATCCTACCCAATCAGCATCTGTAAAGCCTGCCAATCTCACTCCACCACTACACTCATATAACAACCCGTACTCCAATGTACCACTGAGGTAGCGAAGCACATGCTTCGCAGCTATCCAATGTACTCTCTGAGGGTCCACCATGAACTGACTCAAAGAGTTTACTACAAAGATGATATCTAGTCGAGTATTGACCAGATACATGAGCGATCCAATTAACTGACGATACACAATGGGGTCTACTGTCTTTGAATCTGATGCATCAATCTTCCTCCAATTTGTGACTAGAGGCGTGGACATGGCCTACAATTTGTAATCCTGAACCTACGCAAGATATCCACTATATACGTCCCCTATCCCAAGAAGAAGCACCCATCCTATTGCCAGACCTCTAGACCAAGGAAGTAATGCATCAACCCAAGGTCTTTCATCTCAAACTCAGCTGCAAGGTTGACCTTGCAATCTGTTATCAGTTGCTCATCCCCTATCAGAAATAGGTTATCTACATATAACACTAGTATGAGAGGCACCTCCCCTGCAAGAAAATACAGGTTCAGATCAGCCTCGCTCCGCTGGAAACCCATCTCCCTCAAGTAGTTGTCTATCCTCGAGTACCATGCCCGAGGTGCCTTCTTGAGCCCATACAAGGCTCTCCTCAATCTACACACATGTGTCTCTCTGCTGCCTACCTCAAATCCCTCTAGCTGCTCAACATATACTTCTTCCTCAACAACTTCGTTAAGGAAATCAGTCTTCACGTCCATCTGGTCAACGTGCCAGCCCTTTTCTACTGCCAAGGATATGACTGCTCAGATCGAGGAATACCTGGGCACCGGAGCGAAAATATCCTCATAGTCAACTCCCTCTCGCTGTGAAAACCCCTTGGCCACGAAGCGGGCTTTGTACTTGTCCACGCTTCCATCTGTTGCATGCTTGACCTTGTAGATCCACTTGGATCCAACCATTTTCTTGCCTTCTGTCCTGCGCACCACCTCCCATACATCATTCTTCATAATGGAGGCATATTCCTCCATCATGGCCTCCTGACACACTCCATGTTGTGCAGCTTGCTCATAAGTGGAAGGCTCTGCACCAATGAGTTGTGTCATTAACGCCATGTACCCAAGTCTCTCTAGTGGTTTACTTTGTCTAAAATCTCTCTCTGGAAGTCCTGCCAACCTAGAATCACTGACTCTGGACTTATACCACTTAGGTCGTGGCCTAGTATTTTGCTCCTGTGGAACTGCATCACGTTGCTCCTCCTCATCATCATCTCGCTCCTAATGATCTTGTCCACCTATCTCCCTCTCAACACTTGTACCTGCAACTGTACCAGTACCCTGTGTCTGACTCTGTGATCCAGTGCTCTGACTCTATGCCTCCTTAGGCTTGACTCCTGAATCTTGTCCCTGTTGGCCCTGTGCCTGCAAGTCTTTAGACCTCCTCAATGCACACTCCTCCTCGAACTGTACATCCCTCTTCTCCGAAGGGACATGACAATAACATACCCTGCCCCAGATGTGAAGATGACTCACATCTGGTTTGGTACCTGTAAATACCTCCTCAGGTGTCAACTTCCCCAAAATTGTGTGGGGACTCCTGTTCTGAATATAAACAGTCGTGCGACTAGCTTCTGCCCATAAAAACAGTGGCAAACCCTGATCATGTATCATCGCCCGTGTTGCTCTGACTATAGTCATGTTCTTTCTCTCGACCACTCCATTCTGTTGAGGATTGTAAGGAATGGTGAGTTCCTTCTTGATCCCCGTTGCTACGCAATAATCCAGAAACTCCTTGGAGGTGTACTCACCCCCCTTGTCGGATCTCAACACCCGAATCTTCCTGCCAGTCTAGTTCTCAACCAGAGCTCTGAACTCCTGAAATTTGTCGAAGACTTCATCCTTAACCTTCAGGAAGTATATCCAAGTTTTCCTGGAGTAGTCATCAATGAATAGAACAAAGTACTTGAAGCCACTCACTGACTCCACGCTCATCGGACCACATACGTCAGAATGTATTAAGTCCAATACTCCCTTGGACCTGTGCTCACTCGGTGGAAATGGTCTACGGGCATACTTGCCCATTGCACAACCCTTGCAAGGGTCATGCCTCTCTGTTGTGAACTTAGGCAACCTTGTGACTGTCTTTCTTAAGTGCCCCAACGCACCAAAGTGTATGTGCGCCATCCTCCTGTGCCACAAGTCTCCCATGTCTGTGGTTGTACTAACTAATGCTCTCCCTGGCTGAAACTAAAGCTTGTACACCTTCTCTTCTCGAACCCCAATCATCCTGTCCATCTTCTCACTTGACCCTGTTCACCTTGTTATCGCACAGTTTGTAGAAAGGATAATAAGCTTGAGGTTTGAAGATCAAACTGGCGTAACAGGATCCAATCCCACCCAATGTCACCACGATGGGATAGTTCTTTCTCTTTAGGGAGGTGAGGCTCAGGGGAGACGTCCCCGGTGACTTGGGGTTTTGAGAAGGCAAAAGGATTATAAGACAAGGATAAA
>JASDQU010197628.1:0-19479 GCA_032191745.1 Picea mariana | reverse complement strand
GTAGGTTGAGGTGTTTTAGAAGAAGGAGCATTGTTCTCTCTATAGATGTTAGGATTGGTCCTTCTAGTAGCCATAGCCATATTTTTACTTTCAACATTTCTTGCCACCTTAAATGCATTCTCCAATGATTTGGGTTCCCAAAGGAAAACCTCATGTTGAATGTTATCCTTTAAAGGTCCTATGAATACATCAATCAAGTGATCATCTGGAATATCAGTTACCTTTATATTCAATCTTTGGAAGTTCTCAATGTGCTCTGTAATTGAACCCTTTTTCTTGAGATTTATGAATTGGATAAAGAAGGTATTGCTCCGTGTATCCTCATAGTGTGCTATCATTTCTTCCGTGAAAATTTTCCAAGTAATGAGTGATTTGTGAGAACAAAGCCATTGATACTATACAAATTGATTATGTTTTAAATATAAAGAAGCGATTCGTACCTTTTCTGTATGTGGCACATTATGGAGATCAAAGAATTGCTCCATCTGAAGTATCCATGTGATTGGGTCCTTGCCATCAAAATTCCTCATATCAATCTTAGGAACGTGGTTGGTCTTCAAACCAAAGTTGGAGTTTGTCCATTTTTTATTCACCTTCCTTGTGTCCTCATCATGAATTTCATGGGATGCATTTTTACTTTCAGGTGTCTTCTCTGTTACGAAATTTTTCAATACTTCCATGATCCCCCATTCTAAACCATCCAACTCGGTATTCAACTTAGCTTCCATTGAATCCATCTTAGTATCCAACATAGCTTCCATTGAATCCATCTTAGTATCCAACTTAGCTTCCATTGAATCGATCTTCTTTTGTAGTTCATTTATGTCCCTACACATTTCTTCACCTTCATCAAGAGTCCAAGTAGTATTTTTTGGAGGCTTAGTTGGTGTAGAAGTTACCTTTTTTGGTGGAATGTTGGCCAAGTATCACTTTTTAAACTTGATTTTGAGGTGGTTCTACTAAACAATATTTCTTCTATTGTATCTCCCAAGTTTCAGCCCTTTTGGGTATGAAAGTTTCTTTTATGTAGGTCTCTTATATTTCTTCTCTGCAATGCCATAGGTTTGATCAAAATTGGATGTTCCAAGTGGAATTTGTGGTAAATTCCCTACAACTTGCCGATTTTTTTCCTTTCCAGGAGATTTGACTTGTATAGCGTGCCCCACACAAAATAATTGATATAAAATTTTGAAACTCATACCACAAATACTACAAACTATCCAAGATCGAATGAAACAATTCCCACTCAATTTGGATACTCTAGGGAGAATTTATGAGTGTTTTACCTGGAACACCTTCTTGAGACTAGTCAATAGGACTAGTCAGATACCCTATCTTCCACAGGGTGTATCTACAAATTTGAGATGACCCAAAAGCTGAAATTTTTAGCACAAATACCTTGCTAGTTTCTGTAAATATCTTCCAAATTTTAGGGTATGAAACATTACGTAAATTTTTTTATAGAAAAACTTCCGCAATGACTCATTTCAGGATGATTCCAGAACCCTATCTTGTACAGGGTGTATATCCGCAATTGTAATGCCTCATGAGCTTAATTTTGAACCCAAAGTACCTTGATCCATTTACTAAATATCCTCCAAGACATTTTTTCTGAAATATTGTAGAAAACAAGGTATAGCAAAAATGCCAATGTGTCTCAGATGTAGCAGCAAAACCCCAAGACCTTGAGCTCTGATACCATATGTTAAGAACCAAATACCAATATAGCATATAAAAACCTCAAAAAAAGTACTCAACGCCTTGAGAAAGAGATAATTTCAGATAATAAGCTTCTTCAAGGGGTAAACCTCCTTTTACCCCACTTAAATGTTCAAGTACAAGATGATTCAAAATGAAAATGTCTCCTTGGTATATAGAGGAGACTAGGAGGTATAATTACAACTGATGGCCTAAAGCTGAAATAAATAAAATAACATTAATAATATAATATGCCCCAATTAAGGGGTAATGAGCCAATATTAGGTCTTAACACTGTAATATTTAATGGAACAAAAAATTCCAAGTACGATCGTTCATAACAGCAAACCCGTCGAGATTGAACCCAGGAGGACTCTAAACTTCAATACCAATTTAGATGAACAACAACAGCAAAAGTTAATTCATGTCCTCTCCAAATACCATCAATCTTTTGCGTGGGAATATTCTGATATGAAAGGTATTGATCCACAACTTTGTACACAACAAATTTATGTTGAAAAAGAAGCCCGACCTATCCTCCAGCCACAGAGAAGATTAAATCCTCACCTTAGGGATATCGTTAAAGAAGAATTACAAAAACCGTTGGACCTAAATTCTATATATCCCATCTCAGATAGTCGATGGGTTTCTCCACTAGTGATCGTCCCAAATAAAAATGGGAAATGGCACATCTATGTCGAATACAGGGAACTTAATAAAGCCACTCAAAAAGACCACTTCCCTTTGCCATTCATTGACTAGGTCCTGGATACTTTGGCAAGAAAGAAATTGTTTTCTTTCCTAGACAGTTTTAGTGGGTACAATTAGATTCAGATCGCCCCAAAAGATCAAGATAAAACCACATTCACATGCCCCTGGGGCACTTTTTCATAAAGAGTATTACCATTTGGACTTTGTAACACTCTAGCCACCTTTCGAAGGGCCATCCTGAGCATATTCAAAGATCTGATCAGCGAAGGACTTGATGTCTATATGGATGATTTCACTTCTTATGGCGATGACTTCGATTAAGCACTGAATAACCTAGAGAAAATACTAGAACGATGTATCGTGACCAGGTTATGTTTAAGACACGAAACATGTCACATGGTGATGACAGAAGGTGTGGTAATAGGGCATTATATCTCTGTATATGGAATTAGGGTAGGCCCAACAAATATAGAGGTAATCCTTAATCTACCCACACCACAAACACAGACTGAGGTACATAGTTTCCTTGGCGCTTTAGGATACTATCGTAGGTTTATTGAAAAATTTTCAAGAGCCGCTGCACCTTATATGCTTTGACTGGTAATGTAGAATTTCAGTGGTCTGACAAGTGTGATGTGGCATTTGCAGGACTCAAAAAGTTGATCTCAACAGCACTGGTGTTGAGGGGGCCAAATCGAAAAATACCATTCCACATCTCCACCGATGCATCAGATATTGCCATAGGCGTTGTCCTTGGACATGAAGAGGAGAAGAAACCTTATGCCATTTATTTTATTATCAAGAATATTAATCCAACTGAACTTAATTATACAGTAATAGAGAAAGATTTTTTAGCTATTATACATGCCATCAATAAATTTCGTCATTATATAACAGGCTATCCGGTCATTTTGTATACTGATCATTCTGCTATCAGATATATGGATAATAAACCAATTACTAATATATGGGTCACTCGATGGTTGTTATTATTGTAGGAATTTGATATCACCATCAAAGATCGACCCAGGATAGAAAACCTTGTCGCAAACTTCCTATCCCGCATACCCAAAATAGATGACTCCTTAACAGTCGAAGACCGATTTCTAGATGAACATCTGTTTGTCATTACTACAAAGCCACCTTGGTACACTGACATGGAAAATTACCTAGTAGAAGGAAGATTACCGGCACATCTTTCATCGAAGGAAAGAAAGTTGATTGTCCAGTGTAGCGCACGATTCGCCTGGATCAATGGATATCTCTTCCATATAGGATCCGATCTCCAGATCCGCAGATGCGTATGAGATGACGAAATCTATGACATATTAAAATCTAGACATGATGAGCCCTATGGTGGGATTTTTGTAGACTGCGGGACTAGACACAAAATTCTGTAGATGGGCTATTATTTGCCCTCAATATTCAGAGATGCAAAGAAATATGTCCAAACTTGTGATAGTTGTCAATGGATGGGAAAACTAGGTCAGGATGATGAAAAGCCTTTGAAAGAACAAGTAGTCACAGAACCATTTGAGAGATGGGCACTAGACTTCGTTGGCCCCTTCAACCCAAAGTCAAATCAGAAGGCCTATATTCTAGTCGCAATGGACTACATGACTAAATGGGTAGAGGCCGAAGCCTTGCAAAATGCAACAAAAGTAGTAGTCATCAAATTTCTTTTCAAATTATTCGTATGCTATGGACTACCAAGAGAGGTAATTACTAATGGGGGGTCACAATTTACAGCTCATAGAATCACCACCACCCTAGATAATTATCATATCAAACACAAAATTACTTCTCTATATCATCCACAAGCAAATGGGCAAGTGGAAAGCACCAACAAAGTCTTGGAGACAATCCTGACAAAGATTGTCTCAACAAATAGACATAATTGGGATTTTGAGCTCCCAAACGCCTTATGGGCTTACCGCACAACATGGCGTAATACTACTGGCTACTCTCCTTACCATTTAGTCTATAGAAAAGAAACCATCTTCCCAATCGAGTTTGAAATCAAGACTCTAAGGATGGCCCATGAAATTGGACTAGATCTTACAAAAGCACATAAACAACACCTTCAGTAACTCAATGAATTGGATGAAGCATCCCTGTCTGTTGTAGAAAGAACAAACGTTATTTAGCAACAGAGATCCACCTGGCATGATAAGAATATAAAGAAAAAAATATTTAAAAAAGGAAACTGGACGCTCCTCTATGATTCTAGATTTCAGGATTTTTTAGGAAAATTACAGACATAGTGGCTAGGACCATACGAAATCAGTGAATTCCATGATAATGGCATAGTTACATTAAGCACCATCGATGGGTCTGTATCTCCATTTAAGGTCAATGGACATCGGCTATGACTCTATCATTAGTCATCGTCAAAAGAATCTCTCTACTAGGAGGTAAGTAAGGACCCTACCATTCAAATTTTGACTGGGTGGGAAGGTAATCCAACCACCCAAACTCCATAAATATTGAAATTTGTTGACACTGTATATATTGTATATAATTTTTTTTATATTTTTATTTTCGAAAGTCATTCCATAAAATCAAAACTAGGGAGGATAACCATGATGAACTCAATTAGCACTCTTTTCTGTTCCAAACTCCCGCTTCGTCTCGTTACTCATACCCTGTCTTCTGCAGAGAAATGAATGTGTCATGATTTAACAGTGGCAATTGGGAAACTATAATGAAATTTATAACATTAAAAAACCATCCATTACTCAATTTTGAAATAAACCAACTCATAAATGAACTTAGTTGATGAGGAATGAACCTTGAATTCAAGCAAGATACATACCAGGTTTCTACAAATTCAGATAGTTTGAATGAAACAATTGTTGTTCCTTTTGCGCACCTGTTGTTCCTTTGAATGGAATAATTGTTGTTCCTTTTGTGTGCCTTCTGTTCCTTTGAATAGAACAATTGTTGTTCCTTTTGCGCACCTGTTGTTCCTTTGAATGGAACAATTGTTGTTCCTTTTGCCCGCCTGTTGTTCCTTTTGCGCACTTGTTGTTCCTTTTTGAACAATTTTTGTTCCTTTTGTGCGCTTACTGTTCCTTTTGAACAATTTTTGTTACTTTTGGTACACCTATTGTTCGTTTTTTCGTTCCTTCCTTGCCGATAAAACACTAAACCTTTCTTTTGGGGTACAACTTTCACCCAAATAATTTTTCATCAGCATTATTTCTAATTATCCATCATTATTTTGTGGACTATCTCCCATACCTTATCAAATTTCTTTTTGGATCACTTCCTTCAAAATATCTTAAACCTTGTTCATAATCTTTAACCACCATAATTCGTTTCTTTTCCCTTATATATTACACTTAAATGATACCTCGTGTTTATAACTAATAAGGAATCTACGACACACTTTTACTTGGCATCCTTACACTTCTTTACACCATCCCATAATCTTAAGGAGTAGATGAGCCTCCCTTCATACAATAATATAATAAATCAATAGAATTTCTTTCTTTTTCCACAAAGAATAGGGGGTCTCATCAGAAGCCATCCTACCATGATCATAGGATAGAAACCTAAGTGACATTCCCACTATGGCTACCACACCAAGGCAATGGCCTTTGAAATTCTCTTTTTGTCAAAAGGACAAGAGGTCTCATCACGAGCCAGATTGTTCACTTAAGTTACACTCTAGTGAGTGGCATTATCATCATCTAGATACCAAATCAGGATAATGGTCTTTTTCGGAAAAACTTAAAATCTTTCCCAAACAAAAAAAAAATTATACATCTATCAACAAATTTTTTTTTCTTTCCTTTTCTTTTCCACAAAGAATAGGGGGCCTAATCAAGAGCCAACCTACCACGATCATAGGATAATAACCTAAGTGACATTCCCACTATGGCCACCACATCATGAGCCGACTTGTTCACCTAGGTTACAATCTAGTGAGTGGCATTATCACTATGGATACCAAACCAGGATAATGGTCTTTTTGGTAAAGATGATTCAAACAAGTATCAAGGATACAAGCTCATCTTTGGGTTAAAAGGAAACCTTGTAGAGGCTATGGATGCTTGCTGGAAACAGTGGCTCTGCCCGTGGTATGGAAGTTACCTTAAAACACCAAGTTTCTGTGTCTCTCTAGATTTCCTTCACTCAATAATGAGGCTATCATTTCGGTTGTATTCAATAACATGGAAAAGTAATAACATTATGATATGTGGGATATTATTTAACTGAACAATATTTAATTTATTCAGAGCATGTATCCTTAAAGCATTATTTTGGGTATAGGTATTTTCAATTCCACACATGTGGATTAACATTTAATGATTACCATTAAATATGTTGCTCAAACATAAATCATTAATCCCCATTGGCAGCCACCATACAATCATTACTTTTCACCACCAATACCTACACTCATTACTCTTCTCTACGCTGACAGTTGAGGTCGACCTTTCTATTAATAAGGGGAGTGGACACTCGAGACACTTCTTGATGCAGATAGTAATGATTGTAATAAATACCTTCATTTAGATACATTTGTTGTCTTTGATAGTTGTTATTCTCGGTAATTTTTCCTCCAAAGATGGTCTAACCACCTCTGATACCAGGAACAATAGTCATCCTTATTTTCTCACAAAATGGGTGGCAGAGGTGTGCAAAGGGAACCTACTTTACTAAATCTTACAGAGAAAGCGAGAGAAATCCTGCATCAGCTGGGGTGGACAAAGTACTTCAATTGGTTGTAAGGATATGACACGAATGTCACACTTGAATTATTTTAGAATATACAGGGGGGAAATTCTATGGTGTGGGGAATACAAATCTCAGTCACCCCAGAAATCTTAGTAGAGGTCATAGGCCTCCATAATACAGGCATGCAGTGGACAGAACGATACACAACGTTGAAGGAATCTATGGAAACCTTCATAGACCCTGGGGATGAATTGGATAAGAAAGGAAAATGACTCAACCCCAGTACCCTCAGAGAACCATGGGAGGAACTTGCAGGGGTAATTCATTGGTACATCACTTGTGATGGACGATATGACGTAATTCGACCTCGCCACCTCAAATTGCTGGCAACTTTAAAACAATGGTTAGTACTTAATCTATCTTTCTTTCTGAATGCCATATTACATAATGTTGCTCTGAGAACACAAAAATCCAAGGACCCCGTTACTATTATCATCCACCATAGATTAGTTAAACTAATAAAAATTAAAGAACCGAGTCAAACTCAATTGACCTAGGATAACTTGATTCAGGCCAATAGACCCCCACAACTAGAGCAACATGAATTATGCCATGAAGAACCACCACAGGAAATCGAATATAGATAGACAAGGGAGATTACTACCCAAAGGGAAATCCCATCTCCTCAAACTAAAGCTGAGGTAGATCCTGCCCAAATCACAGAGACCCGGACCTCACAAACACAAGCATTAACAGAAAAGAGGAAGAGAGCAACAACTTCCCCTACAACCATCATTCAAACAAGGAGAAGAAGAAGACGAATTCAGGAAACAACTGAATCAATTCAAGATACAACAAAATATCCCGAAGAACTTCATAACTCTACAAAACAGTCTCCACATGAGAATGCTCAAGGAATTAGGCAAGAAGAACAAACCTCACAGAGGAATGATCAGGAAGACACCCAACCGACATTATCACATCTAACAGAACAATTTATGAAGAGTTATGAGGTAGAAATAGCCCAGGTTTTGGGAAGCTTGGGAACCTCACTTGACAGAGGCACAAATAATCCAGAAATACACCCAGAACAACCCTCCTCTTCAAAACCAATTGAATATTTTCCTGATATTGAAATGTCTTTTCCTAAGGACAGAGCACATAAAGAACCCCATTTCGAAATAAGAGGCCCTCTTGGATAGAGAGAACAATTGGAAGGAACAGAGGAACAACCAGCTACTGACCATAATGAAGAAGGCCTTGAGACCTCCCATAAATAGAAATTAGCCAAAAGCCATAAGAAAATTAGAAAGTTAAAAAATGAAAATAAATTATTGAAGAAAAAGGCTAAGAAGGCTGAAGTATTAAAGCAGAAGGTAGTTAAACTCAAGGAAATTATTAAGGAATTGAGGAAACAATTAGAATAGACAGATAAATCCCACAGAAGAAAGAAGAACGAAAGGGCCAGAGTACAAGGAAGAAACCCTCTTCCTAAAGAAGCAGTCAATACAAATTCTGTAGGGATACAAATAGACCCTAAAGAAATAGTAGTAGAAGAAACAATAGCCGAGAATGAGGAAGCACCTCCTCTAGAGACACAAGAAAATATGATAGCTATAGAAGAAATTGATGCTGAGGTGTAGATATCTCAACTCCTTGAGAAGAATGCTACCATTAGGAGATTGGAGGAGGAATTGATGCAGTCTCAACAAACCCTGATTCAAAACAAAAGTGAGTTGATGACTATTTCAGAACACCAAGCACTCCAGTCCCAGAAATAGAGTATTATTGTGTACATGATGTAAGTAGAACTTACACAAGTCTAGCAAGCATTAACTCAATCCAAGGAACAGATGAGCACTATAGAAGAATACCAAGCATCTCAATCTCAAGCACAGAGTGTCACCATCGATAGACTAAAAAAAAAACTTACATAAGCCCAGCAAGTATTGGCCCAACACCAACATGGAATGGTAACTAGGAATGAATATCAAAGGATTGTTAAAGAATTGAAGGACATGACAACAACACAGGGTGAGACCTATTCTACGCTCATCAGAGCCTAGGAGAAGATCAAAAAGGTGCAAATCCAATTGGAAAAATCTTTGGAGAAAATCAGGGAAATATGTGATGTCTACTTTGATGCTATTAATTGCGGAGCTCTTGCCACCAATTACACATTATTCTTATTGGAACGATATTTTTTATTGAGAGTGAAGGTCATCAGAGTAGGAAAACCTATTTCTTTTGCCACTGTACCTGAGTTTATTTCATGTTTTAGAGAGCAACATGAAAAGGTACAATACTTTTTGTGTGAATTATACTTTCATAATTTCATTCTGGAAGACAACAGGGAAGATAACCCTGGCCCATTCATAGGTGATATACAGTTTCAAGCATTTCTGTCATTCACTCAGAATCAAGTCAGATGGCGTAAATCTCATAAAACCTTCCTAAAAAGGGAAGCTGGGCTGGATCTCTTGGTTAGGCGGGAGCCTCCAAAGTCCTTTCCAGCCATTATGCAACATAAAACTTTTATGAAAAGGAAAGGGGTTGTAGACTCCTTGGCCCCGATCCATCTACAAGTCATACGTTCAGGTATCACTTGCTTTAGGGAGCTTAAGGAGGAAGCTCTTGCTGCTTTGAAACTGATATGGGATGCCTCCTCTAGTGAAGTAAAGAGTAGGGATCCCTTTGGGTATAGAAATTTCTTTGCAGCTACCTTCAGAATAGAGAGTTATTCTAGATTTCTGCAACAGGAAGGTGTTGGTTGTGGAGCTTGATTATCTTCCTGATTCAGAGGTCCTTGATTTTAGCCGTGTTTATACCCCATGAAGTATTTACACCCCATAAGTATGTACACTCTTCCACGCAGGGGGGTGCAGAGGGGGGGTACCCCCTCTGCGGGGACCGTTCATTATAAGGTCACAGATCTAACGATAGAGATTATGTTAGGGTTTTTTGCCCTAGAAGGCAACCCTCTTTTATGAGGGAAATGTATTGCGGCTATGTATGCGAGTGAATATTGTATTCTGAGAGAGAGGACTGTGAGAGAAAGAAGAGGAAGTTATAGCGGGTTTTGCTGTAGGTTGCATCCCTTCATTTGCTAGATAATAATAAAGGAAGGACCTGGCAATTTCTCTAGTGGACATAGCCCACACTGGGTGAACCACGTAAATCTATGTCTCTCTTGTATTGTGTGTCTTCTGTGTTTTTGTTTCTGCATTTGTTTTATTTTATTGCTCCGCGGTCCTATTTTTCTAACAGAAGGGCCTGCTTGGATTGGGTGCATATATAATCGCCGTATCATCTGGTTCCCTCCAGAAAGTTACCAAAGATATTATCAAATTAACAAAAAGAGGGAGGATGCTACTTTTGGAGAACTCAAAAGAAGCAATGGGTTCAGAAGGCCTAGTGAACCAAACTTTCCATCTTACAACATTACTGCTTTACATGTAAGGTCTTGGCTTGCATGAGGACATGCAAGAAGGTAAGCTGGGGGGTATGTTAGGTTATGAAAAAGGTATAAATATCTTCCTTTTTCCCACATTTCATGATATTATTTTGATTGAATTTTCGGTTATTTAGAATCAAATAAAATATAAAATGAATAATATACCCTTTACTGTTGATTGTTGGAGATTAGATTACATAGATTCTAAATATGATTGAAATTGTCTGGTTTTATTGTAGGATTGGTTAAATATTGTCGAACGCAAGATAGCAAGGGGAAAATTGAAGATGCGCAAGCTATTGGAGGTTGAAGACTTTATGGCGCAAAGCAGTTTTAAAGATAAATGAGTTACTCATTGTAATGGTAAAGAAATCCTGAGGATCTCTCAATCCTCAGGATAGCTTAATTTACCCAGCTTATTGTAACATATAAGGGGTAAAATAGATCTTGAAGAAGGAGAGATTTTTCACTCAAGAATAGAGAATATAGAATTGCTATGCGTTAGCAGTTTTTGTAGAAATGTTGTACCAGATATGAAATCAATAGAAGCCTCGAGCAGTTTTTCCATTTTTATATACTGAGTTTCAAATAACAGTTCTTCTAAGGACTGAGGGCCCAGTCTGAAGGAGCTAATGTTCGATTTGTAATTGTATCAGCTCAAATTCTGTCTTGGGATTCAATTATCTTTTACAGTAGTTAACAAACGCATAAGTGTGTTTATGGTTTCATGTCAATTGCATGAAACAGATATTCCCTGAAGTATTGAATGATTGATGTTCCAATTCCTATTACTGAGATTCAATACATGAAGGTTCCTCATAAGTTCACATCTGTTGTTCCTTTCATAAGTTTACATTTGTTGTTCCTTTTACTTAGGTTGCATTTGCCCTTCCTTTTACTTAGTTTACATTTGCTATTCTTTTCTGCTAGAATATAGTTGTTGTTCCTTTCAATAGAAATATGATTGTCGTCTCTTTTCATTTAGATTACAGTCTCTGTTCCTTTCCATAGATGGAGTAATTATCCTTTTTCTTTTCATCAATTCTGATTCATAATGATAGCAATTCTTGCAAGTCTTTATCTAGATTCAATTACTGCTCTTAGAATGAATTCAATAGATTAGCTAGTTCCTTTTCCTTTTGCATAGCTTTAGATTTCAATCCTTAGAATCTTTAATGAATGTTTGAGGAACTTGATTGTTGACAAACTCAGATGAATCCTCGTCTTGATAAATTAATGGTAAACTAAGGTTGTTTTTAGACATCTTTAGAGCCCAACAGAACCCGCGGCCATAAAATTGGCTAAGTGTCGAAACAGACTACGGTCGGTCAGATGTGTGATGTGGAGATATAGATGGATGTATAATTTCTCACTCCACCACCCTGGGAACCCACGATCATAAATATGAAACTAAGCATAGATAGAGAAATGGATAATACAGGGAAAGAAGAAAAGGGAAGAACGAGTAAGGATAGAATATGAAAAATAAAGGGAAAAAAGTACCATATTCGTGACATAAGACCACTTATTCTGATAATTATCAAGCTATAGAAACACATCAACTATGGGAAAAATATTTTAAGCATGGAATATAGTTGAAGCTCAACAAACCCTTGTTCAAGATAAAAGAGATGTTTATATATATCTCAACAAGCAATAGACAAAATATATGACTTGGCACATTTATATGCAAGCATTGAGACGAAGTCATCGTAGGTGGAGTGAGGCTTGGGGGTTTGAGTCCGGGGTTGAATTATAGATAACCGATGTTTCAGGTGCAAGATTTATATGAAAAACATGGGGCATGAGAGTTCGATGGCACTTACGCAGGAACCTTTGACCATAAAATTTGACAAGTATGAAAACGAATGATGGTCAGTCAAACTCGTGATGTAAATATATAGATGGACATGGAATTTTTCAATCTGCCATCCTAGGAACCCGTGGGGATGGACATGGGACTACGTATAGAAACATAAACGGATAATAGAGGGGAAGAAGATAAAGGAGAATACATAAGTATACAAGAGGAACAAAGAAAGGAAGCAAATAACTCTATGGCTCACAGATCAACACATAGTGCGATAATTATCAAGCCATAGAAACACATCAACTATGGGAAAAACATATAGCTGGAAAAATTTGAGAATGTATGCAGATCAATGTTTTTTTGTGACCATACCTCTTAGTCTCAAGCATACACATTGTATTTGATGCGACACATTGAAATCCATCCTTGTGCCCAATGACTGTGTTCTTGTTTCAATGCACCAATACAAAAAATACAATGGACATGAAAGCAAGTTGCTACGTAGGAACACATGAAAAAAAAGATGAGTACAAATTTATTTATTTGAATATGTAACAACCCTAGTTAAATAGTTTCTTAAGGTTTATCAAGAATAGTTAATTAAATAATTAACTGTCCTAATGTGTATTATTTAACTAATAATTAATTATTAATAATATTATATATCTATTGTTTAATATATGTTGATTAATTAATTAATTGATTATTTAACACATTTGATGTTTGGGTTAATGAATTAAAGGCTTAATAAATTTTAATTTATTATTAGAAAACTTTATGTAAGAAGTGATTGGGTATTAAATGGAGGGATAAGTTGGGTGGCATTAAATGAAGGTAGGAAGCAGTTAATGGGGAAAAGGATATGAGGGGGCAGAGGCATTCAGAAAGGGGGGACTTTTGGAAACTTTGGGGAAAGGACTCTTTTTCTCAGATAAGGGACTGTCATTTCTAGTTAGTATTTTCTGGTTTGGAGTTTGGGTGGATGGTAACAGGGGTGCACTAGGTTGCTGGGAGTTTTGGGCTTGGGTGCTAGGAATCCTCATGGAATCCTGGAGCTAGGGAGTTGGAAAGGCTATGTTCCTAGCTGTCAAAGAGGAAAGATTCAGTTTTCGACAGAGATTGGGCAGAGCAGCAGTGAGGACAGATGAAGATTGGAGAAACAACATCAGACAGAGGTATTTATTTTCATGATTTCAGATGGTTATCATTAAGCTACTGAATATGATGTGTTATGTGGTTGTTATGTAATTTATTTTCATGCTGTTAATAAATTTAATTTCTGCAAAATATTAAATGGTTATATGCTGATGATTAAATTGTAGAGGATAACATTTATCTATCCTCCATTTTAACTTGCATTTTATAAGGCTCTGGGGTAGAGAATTTACACATGGTATCAGAGCACTGGTTTAAAAGCTTGGACCAGGGCCTACCCACCTACCCGCATGTAAGAATGATAGTTCAGGAATGGAACTGTTCCAACCATGAAATTTAAAAAAAAAAACCCTAAAATAGTTATATTGAAACCCTGAATAAACTGCATAGGCTAATTATATATTGAAAGCAACAACCCTAGGAAAAGGGACCCTGAAACCCTTTAATTAGATGAAAATCTGAGCTCCAAGCTCCACCTCCACCTAGCCTGCAAGCCAAAAACACATTTTTTTTTATTTACACAAATCTATATATAAATATTATGCCCATTTGAAAGTAAAGCAGTATAATATTCTACACGGTGGAAGTATTAAGTGAATTTTTAACACTNACAAACAAATAGCTAAAAAAAAAAAAAAAAACAGCTCCTGGAATTAAGTAGGTTGGAAACCATTACAGGGTAGCATACATAATAGTAAACAATCTGGAAATAGGCACAAACAAGAGAAAATGAACAAAACATAGATATGGGAAAGACTTGAATTGTTACTTACAATCATCAAAACTTTCAATGGCTGTCAAACTTTTACCAGATTAAGGAATTTTTTCAAAAGCAATCTCGATTCATATTTTACAAATGAAAATATAAAGGTTCCCAATAAGACATCACTGTTCAGAAATATCTCAACAGACAAAAGGTGCAAAAACCCTAACAAAGCTCAATCGTGGGTAAAAATTCAAGCCCGACAAACAAACTCAATGCTCGAATCTACACCAAGTCAGCACTAAAGCACCAGGTCACGGGGAGGATCCCAAGTATTGACATCACACACATCAAGAGACTAGAAGGGGCCATGGAAGTGCATTACGTGTTTTTTTTTTTTTAAATAATAAAAAAAATTAATAATAGAAATGAACCAACAAAAAAATAATATTAAAATTATTGGGCCAAGGCCCACTTTCCAAATCAATTATCTGCATACAAAATCCTAACACCAAGTATGAAAACCAAGCGTTAAGATGAGGAGAGTTCATGAGGGGCATATCTCTTATGCACTACGTGTCTGAGGCCCAATCACCAAAAAAAAATATAATAATAAATTATTGGGTCTACATTCAACTAGCCCAATCTTCAGGTTATATAGCACCCTATTCTAACAAATACAATGCAAGCACATGGAGCGCCAAGGAAGAGTAATGGAGAGTATAGAATATGCACTACACATCTCAATTTATTGGGTCTGAGGCCCAATATCCATCTATCAACCACGGTCTGTGAGCCGAGTCAAATGTGGCAAAGTGTTTGAGGCTCGTTACGCATTGAGAATCATAGCAGCATGAAGAATTTGCTACAACATTATTATTGTCGCCTCTCAAAACAAAATGTGCCATCTCTCTGAGTGAGTAGCAAGATTTCTCTGCAAAGGGGGTTTTGTCTTACCCCAGCACAAATATTCACTATCAATGCCATAGGAAACAAGCAAGACCAAGTGAACAACTACACTTATCTTAGGAGAGCCAGATCCGAACGATAAACAACTTCATGGAGGGAACTCCACCACCGTCTGGGAAGTTGAGCACTATCATTCAAAGAAACAACATACAAACCAATGCTAAACAAGCCAGCACTAAACAACTAGGTGCCAAGCACCTAGGTAGACTTGGGTTTGCTTTTCATAAACCTTTTCGGCTCGAAATCCATGGGACGTTCCCAAATAGCGGGGTCTCTGTGGATACCCTACGCGTTCAATAAAAAACTCTGTCACCTGCAACGTAATACCCTCCTACTGTCCATGGCATTGCTGCCAGGTGAGGAAGGAGCAGAGGCGAACTTGAAAGAGACTCTTCATCTTTATCCAACACTTGCACCAAGTGCTAAGTGGAGGAAAGATCCCACGAGGGCATTGCTACCATGACCAACCACTAAGCCACACACTCTCCCAATATACAAGACCAATGCACCAACCAAACTCCCATCCAGAGCTCAAGGCGGAGCACCAAGAAGAGATCCCACCAGGGGCGTAACAAGTGCACTACACATCCACAAGCCCACGCGTAAACCATGCACAAACACTGAGTAAAAAAAAAAAGAGATCTACGGGTTATGAAAATCGATGGGAATGGAACCCTTGACTCCATGAACCAAACAAATAAATAACAGACCTGTTCAAAAAATTACCAGACAAGTTCAAAAAATTGATAAGGAAATATACAACAGACAAGTTCAATCCATCAAACAAGTGCCTAATCACATGGAGGATAAGCCCACAAGGGGCGTCCTCACATGGAGCCCAATCGCCAAAACAAAAGAGAGAAGAGGGAACATGCCATTGTGCTCGATGTACTCTCCATTCCTGGAACTCGTGGATACCAGGGTCAACTCAGAAGGGAGATGGCCATGGCCATCGACCTCAGCCTTCACCTCTGTAGAGAATTTGAAGAAAAAAAAAACGAGAATGAAAATGGACGAGTGAGGCTAGGGTTCGAGGAGATAAAGGTGAGAATAATTTAGGGTTGAGGATGAGAGCCATGTGAAGGAGAGCATGTGGACCTCATGCACCCATGCTGCTCGACTTCAAATATAAAAAGAAAATTTTGTTTATTTTTTTTAATTTCTTTTAAAATTTCTCTTATTTAATANAATTAATTCTCTTTGAAAAAAAAAATTCTTTTAAATTACGTTTTTATTTTATAGATCATATAAAAATTTATTTAAAAAAAAATGTTAATTATAAAAAAAAATAAAAAAATAGATAATAATAATAAAGTTATAAAACAAAATAAGTTTGGAGTCCATGGATTTTGAACCCACGACCACCCACCAAGCCCAAGCCTTAAGAAATGACCAAACACCAATGCACCACACATATCACTTTTACAAAATAAATTCATATGTAAATAAATTAATTATCAATAGTAACAAAGTACTATCCGGAAGTATAATATCCAATTATCCAAGTTAACCAAGCGCTAAGTTCCATGCCCTCAACCATCAAGCCAAGCACCAAGTCCTTCCATTCCATTCCACCAGTCAAGCCAAGCACCAAGCCCGCAAGGGAGCATTTTGTGCACAACATATTAACATCACAAAATTTTAATGTTAATAATGGGTTTGAAACCTATTATTATTAATCAAATATATATATATCCCCTTGATTAATAAATGTAATAGTGTAACTTTATAATTTACAGGTTAAAAGTCCTTGTAGAGTAGCAAGATTTTGATGCAGGTTATGGGAAATAGTCAGGGTAGAATAGGGGTATAATAGAAAGCACCATATAAGGGATTTGATGCACTGTGGCGAGTATGGTATAGTTATAGCGTAACTACCAGGGAGAGGGTCAATAGTTTTCTTAGGCAAAGACATCAAGCTTAGATGCTTTAACCCTAACCTAGCCACCTCCCCTAAAGAGAGTAACGTTTGTTTACAGACAAGTAAAAAAAGAAAACTTGCGCCTAACCATGTTTTCTAGTTTAAGTTGTGCAAATATGAAATGTCCTTGAACTCACCCTGACAGTTTTGGTTGATGCAGGTTAAATCATATAGGATGGTTAGGACTCGAGGAAATTGAGGTAGAAGGGCATTTTCGCAGGGACCACCAACACCGCCACCACCATCGCCTGAACTAGATCTCATACTATGCTCTTTGGAGGCCATAAATGAGACTTTAAAGGGGTGTCAGCCAACAGGGATCGAAGTGGAGCCTCCATCATCTGGAACGGGTAATCTAGAAGCATCGAGGGATTCAGGGGGAGGACCTCCATCCAAATACATCACTTGAGAACTACAGAAGATCAAACTTCCAGAGTTTGTCGAGGGTCATGCTAGTGAACATGTCGAGGCATGGTTGGAAGGCATGACAAGGTGTTTTTCCTTAAGGGACTATGCATCCACTTCAAAGGTGCAGATAGAAATTTTTCAGTATAGAGACAGTGCCTTGAACTGGTGGGGAAACCTAGAAAGGCAACTGTATCTTACCCCAGACATCGTATCTTAGGAACTTTTCGAGGAGAGGCTCCAAAGGAAATATATGCCAGCTTACTATGAGGAACAATAGGTAGGAGCGTTTCATGCCTTAGTACAGGGAAACATAACCGTAGAAGAATATGAGATTAGGTTTATAGAATTGGTCAAATATGTTTCATATATGGATAATAACCAAGGACAGGCAGAATGCTTTACCAATGGGTTAAACCCTAAGATAAGGGCTATGGTGTGGATGTGGAAACTGTCTTCAGTAGCGGAAGCTGTGTAAAATGCGCATTATGCAGAGGAACACATGAACTTAACCAGACGTACAAGATCGACCTTTTCGCATCATCCTGGGTCCATGGGGAAGGCCCCTAGGACATTTCCCAGGGGAAGGGGCTCAAGGCCGCCTCCATATGGTAACATAGTGGCACCAAGGATAGTAGCTGTAGGGATTTCAATGGAAACGAGTGCAGCATCTCATTCATCACCAACGATGCAGGCAGGTCCACAACCATCTCAAGGAGCAGCTAGTAGGGGCAGGGGTTCTATGGGAAGGAACTCATTTCAGAGACAGTCACATAGCAGTTTGCAAGTTCAATCTTGTGTTACTTGTTGGGGGTGCGGAGGACCCTATTACCAGCGTGACGACCTAGAGTTACAATCAGGATTTGTGCATAGAGAAGGAAAGGCCTCGATGGGAAGAGCGAGTAGCATCCACCAGATTTACGTAGCGGTTAATAATCACCAGGCTGAACATCAATCCACGGTGGTGGAGTTATCAGGTACGCTAAATCATATCAATGTAAAGATTTTATTTGATTCTAGTGCGACAGATAGTTTCATTTCACAATTTGCATTAGAAAAGAGTGGGTTAGCAGTCTACGAGCACGACGAATTTAAACAAATCGAGATGGCCTCGGGGGAGAAACAAGTGGTAGGACCTAGCGTTGATAATTTTATAGTAGATCTGGGAGTGTGCACTACTAGGTTGAAGGTATACGCTACTGTTCTTGGGGCATATGACCTAATCAATGAAATGGATTGGTTAGAAGCTCATCGAGCTATGGTAGATTGTTTTGTAAAAAGGGTGCTTTGTGTCGATGACAAAGGAAGACTAGTAGAGATCCATGGTGTCTAGAGATGGGTGTCTCTATGCTTTATCTCAACTATGAAGGTTAAGTGGTGCATGAGGCAAGGGTGTCGATTGTATGTAGTGGAAGCGGTGAATGAAAGGAAGGGACCCTCCTTGGATCAGTACCCGATATTGTTAGAATTTAAGGATGTTTTTCCGAACGAGTTACCAGGGTTACCTCCCGAGAGGGATCTTGATTTTACTATTGAGCTAAAAACTGATGCAGAACCAATTTCCAAGACTTTGTATCAGATGATAGCGTCGTAACTTTGTGAGTTGCAAATGTAGTTGAAAGAGTTACTGGACTTAGGGATAATAAGGCCTAGTGTCTCACCTTGGGGTGCACCAGTAATTTTTATGAAGAAGAAGGATGGTTCCTTATGACTGTGTATAGATTTCAGGGACTTGAACTGTGCTACAATGAAAAATAGGTACCCAATGCAACTAATAGATCACCTCTTTTATCAAATGAAAGGAGTGATGGTATTTTCAAATATTGATTTGCAATCAGGGTATCACCGGTTAAGGATTAAGGAAGGCGATATCCCAAAGACTACCTTTCGAACTTGGTTTGGACATTACGAGTTTGTCGTAGTACCTTTCGGATTGACCAATGCAGTAGCAGTATTCATGAGTCTCA
>JASDQU010197625.1:0-19480 GCA_032191745.1 Picea mariana | reverse complement strand
GGTTCATTCTTCTCTTGTGTGCATGTGAAAATCGAGGTTTCAGATTTGGGTAGAAGGTTAAAAGTTAAGTCTTGAGGGTCATGATCTGCGTATAAGTTTAGAACCCTAGCTTATTAGTCCGTAGGGTAGAATACCCCACAACAAACAGTCACCACAATGAACAGAGGAGGTGGCAGATCGATGAAGGACGTAGTCGACCACGGGTGCATCAGTCTTATATGTTGTTTTCTTCAAATCATGCCTAATATCGCAAAACCCTTCTTTGTCTTGAAGGCATGGTGGAAAATTTGTCACAAAGTCATAAGGTCCAGTAGGACCGATAACTTCCCTCTTGGAACCCTCCGGTTCTGGATCTTCCCAAAATAGAAAATCCTCTATCTCTAGATCCAATCCCTCATTGATATTGATTGGATCGATCAAGCTCAAATGAGGATACTTTATGTTCCTTAGTTTCCTCGAGATTAAGCGACCGATCTTCTTACCCTTGAAATTTGAATCTATGCACTATCGATTCCTTTCTCTACAACATTTCTTAAAATCAATATTAACACAAGCATTGTTCACATGTACAAGAGGGTTATTTGACTTTAATTCTGCAGTCTCTTTCTCTAGAAAAAATGCAGGTGGGAACTTACACAACGTCCCTCGTCTAGAGGGTTTTTGTCGGTGAACTCTGGTTCACTAATTGGAATATCGACCTGATATTTAACCACTGCCTTGTCTAAGCTAGGGTTTTCTGTTAAATGAGGGTTTACTGTAATATCGGTCTGAGCAAAACCATTTCTTATTAAAAAGAATTTCCAATTGTCACCTATGGTTGATAAATGATGCATCAACAATATCTTAACCAATTTGTGATGGAACATGTTTGAATCAACACCCTGTCTTTTATATCGTTTGCACATCTTATAGAGACTTCTCAACAAGTAAAATGGCATATCTAAGTCGAAACCAATGAAATGCATGAGTAAACAGATATGGTAGAGGAATACCAATCCATATTGACCTTCACATGTCGTGAATTGCTTGAGAATTAACAACAAACTATGCCATTTAGGTTTTACCAAGGAGACAGAAATACCTTTTACACAAAAGTTGATCTTTCGAGATGTCATAAATAGGCTCTACGAGACTCCTTCAATTCGGGCGTTTTTAAACCATTTTCACCCTTTGATGGAAGACCTATTGCTTTGCTCACAAACTCCTCGGTCAACTCTAACTGTGTGTCCCCAAATTTAGCTCTGCAACCATCGAAGGTTTGCGCGAAATCTCTAGCCACATGAAGATTATAACCCTCAAATTTATTAAGCAAAACATCCCAGCCATGGCTTTTTAGGTCCTCAATCACATCATCATGAGAAAGTAAAGCCTGGAATCCATTCGGCTCCAAGCAAACGACAGGCGCCATGAAAAATGTAACTAGAATGCAACAGGGGTTACTCTCGATAGTTTTAGGTTTGAATTGTGTGAGCAGTAGAAACAATTTTGAATGGAGAGTGGAGACATAAAAATAACATAGCCTGCGTGTTATCATAACTCGAATAATGGGAGTAAAAACCATGGGTTTGATTGTAATCCTTACCATCCCTTGTGATGAGAGCCAAATATACAGTGTACCAAAACCCTATGCATGTAATGAAAGGCTCATTAATATGTTACGCCAGCAAGGTGAGGTGAAGATGCGAGTACAACAGGCATGTATTTATTTGTATGACTGTTGGTACGACTATTGAATTCGTGACAGGACTATCAAAAATATCAAAGAATCTTCACAAATCGAAAACTATCAAACCATTGAAAAAATAATTGTATTAACACAAAAAAGGGTCTAACAATAATTTTATAAGACTTGTATTTCAATTTCATATGAATGGTTTGTTGAACAATATACCTAAGGAATAAAATTATTAAAACAACATGCGAAGTTTTATGTTTAATTCATGCTTGCAGTCATGAATTAAAGATAAAACAATCGAAAATCGAAATAGTAAAAATGAATGAAGTACGCTTTAACCCATTAATCACTTGAAACTCAGAAAAGTGTTTAAAGATTCGAGGTGATGGAAGCTACAAAAAATATGATGTCTTTCGATCGTGTTAAATATCAAAAATCATGTGTGGCTAGCAACAGTGGCGACGTACTAGGCGAAGCAGTTATCTCTGCATCACTAGAAAATTTATGTTAGGATGAATCAGAAAGAATAAAAAATTTAAGAAACAGTTGACAACAAGTCAAGCACTCTGATTAAAAATCAGAAAATGAGATAGTCTAGCATCAAATGTGTTTCTGTCAAACTATGATATGGTATCAAGTTTTGATTATGAGTGGAATGACGTTTGGGAAACCGACTCCGATACTGTTGACAGGGCCACTGTTGCCAGCAGGCGTCCATAGCCTTGGCAGGGATGTTATTTAACCCACTTGAACAACTCTATCCTATCCAAAAGTCATTCATTCAAGATAAAGAACATATTTAATTTTGATCAGTTCCAAAAAACATACCCGATAATTTTCTCAAACCCGACATTGTTTTGCTGCCAGCAGGCCTAGTCAGTGCCCCGACGAAATTGCCTTAGCATCATGCATGCATTTACCCACTTCTAGCAAACTTGTTCAGTGTCTCGGTGGGTTTACATACACTTCCCACACCTTGCAGTGATTTCAACTCTCTAGAATTTGTTTACAATTTCACAAAACTTTATGATATTCAAGAGAGCGGGGTGATGCTGAAAATTTCAGATTTTGAAAACAAAACTTGATTTTTTCCAAATTATTTTCTCATTCGATGACCTTCATCATGATCTTAACACTTAGACTTATGTTAAGAAGCCATATTGAGGACAAGAAGGTATAATTGAGTTGTTTTCCTTAAAAACAGGGACATCGTTAAGAGTTTTATTAATGATAATCGTGTCGTCTCGTAATTTTAAAAAGAAACCAGGGACACTATTTTAAACATAAATTTTCTTATGTTGATCTGATTTTTAGCATTTATAGCATTGGTGCTTTGAAACATCATCGAATATTTCTTTTGGATAATATTTATGATTTTCCTTCCATAATGAAATGGTGACACAGATATAATTCTTCAGAAAGAAATAAAAAACAAGTGAAATGAAAAGAACCAAAATCAAAAATTAAAAAAACAAAAAAGAAAATTAAACAAAAAATATGTACAAAGAGGTGTATCTAGAATCATCAAGTGAAATACCTTTTGAGATCCTGGCCATTCACTGGGAAAGTGTTTGGATTTCCCTCCAAATTTTGCACGTGGAAAGAGTTGGGACCTAATTTTTCAGAAATTACAAATGGTCCCAACCACAGATTCTGGAACTTGGTATGTTTCCCCTTTCCATCATGAGCTTTGTCCAACTTGAGAACCAAATATTTGACATCGAAATTCTTATGTGAAGAAGAATTTGAATCAAACAATATTTTTACAATTTGTTGGTGTTGATCCAATTTCTGTTTTGCTTGTGCCCTTACTTCCTCCAGTTTTAACAAGGCATTAATTCGACTTTCTAGGGGAGGGCACTCCTCTTCTTTATATTTCTGAGATAGTTGCAGAGAAGGAAGTAGAACATGTGGAGGAAGAATTGCTTCTCTTCCGTAGATGAGAAATAAAGGGGAATTACCGACAGAGTCTTTTGGTGTGACCCTATCTGTCCAAAGTGCATTATATAGTGCATTGTGCCAATTCTTATGATTTTTTGAAATTGTCTTCTTAATGATCTTGATTAAATTTTTGTTTCTTGATTCTTCTAAACCATTTCCTTGAGGGTAGTAGCTGGCAGAATATTTCAGTTTAATCCCTTTTTCCAAGGCAAAGACATTCATATCGAGGGATGAAAATTAAGAGGCATTGTCAAAGACAAAACATTTGAGAATTCCGAATTGAGTGATGATATGAGAGTTAAGAAAAGATACTACTTGATTTGTGTTTACCACTTTCAAATGTACAGCTTCGAACCATCTGGTAAAGTAATCCATTACTGTAATAATATACTTGTGTTGCTGCAAAGAAGAAGGATTAATTGGTCGTATGATGTCAAGACCCCATTGCTGAAAAGGGGAATCTACAGTGACAGGATGCAAAGGGAATGTTGCCTTTTTCACTTGTCCTGCAGCCTTCTGGAAGATTATGCATTTACGCCATAGTGCATGGGAATGTTTGAACAAAGTGGGCCAATAGTACCCAGCTCTTAACACTTTGTGAGAAGTGGTGTCTCCACCGAAGTGACCACCAGCTTCACTTGCATGAAGTTCAGATAGTACTTTCTCTGATTCTTCATTTTATAAACAACGCATAAGAACACCATAAAAATTATTTCAAAATAAAACATCATTTATTAACTGGAAATATGAAGATTTTATCCTGAGTGCTCTTCTGTTTTTAGGATCAAGATAGTGAGGAGAAGATTCATGTCTCAAATAAAGTTTAATGTTCTCATACCAAGAATTGGAAGTAACTTGTGCACAACTGATTTGTTTTTCGTTATGTTGATTTACAGTTAAGGTGTTGATTTGACTTTCTTATTCTTTAATTGAATTAGCCACTAGTTTACACAGGCCTTGACCTCTAACAATCTATGCAGGGGTTATTTCGAGGTCATATTCTTGTAATGATGTCATCCAATTTTTTCTTTTCTCACCTAGTTTGTTTTGTACTAATAGGTTTCTCATCGCTGGGTAAGGAACAATAACCTTGGTTATGGATTTCAACAGGTATGACCAGAAGTGTTTTACTTCTTTAAAAACAACATATGCTTGTTGATCTACTGCTGGGTAGTTAATCTCTTCTCCTTTGAAGGCTGAGCTCATGAAGGAAATAGGTATCTCATTTCTTTGTTTTTCTACATTAACACAATAGCATAAGATCGGTCAGATGCAAAAGTGTAAAGAGTGAAATCCTAAGAAAAATCGGGACTCATCAAGGAAGGGGCTTCTATTATTTATTTTCTAATTGAATCAAAATCTTGACTTTATTGTGATACCAAACGATATAGAACATCCTTTTTAATTAAATTCTATAATGGTCTTACCATTTCCAAGAAACTTGGAACAAATCTTCTGACGAAATTAATCTTGCCCAAAAAGGACTGCATGGCTTTTTTGGAAGAGGGAGGGGGAAGTTTAGCAATAGCTTGGGTTCTTTCAGGGTCAATAATCATTCTGTCCTTAGACACTATAAACCCAAGTAGTTTACCTTGCTCTACTAAAAAGATTGATTTCCAGAACACCCCTGAGGTGAGACAAGTGATCTTTCTTGTTTTTTGAGAAGATGAAAACATCATCAAGATAGACCATGACTGATTAGTTTATGAGACCATGGAAATAAATATCCATTTCTCTCTAGAAAGTGGCTTCGATGTTTATCAATCCAAAAGTCATTTTCCTGTAGGCGTAAGTACCCCATGGGGTGCGAAATGTGGTTTTAAGCTGATTTGAGGGAGACATGAGGACCTAGTTGTATCCCAAAAATCCATCTAACAAAGACAATATTTTGGAACCAGACACCTATTGTAAAATTTGTTCCATTGGAGGAACGGGGTAGTTATCTTTATTAGAAGCTCGATTTAGATTTTGAAAATTGACACAGATTCGAATTTCACCATTTTTCTTCCTTACAAGAACTAGATTAGAAACCCATTGTGTGTGCCTTACCGAGAAACTTATCTTTGCAGTTAGTAATTTATTCAATTCTTTTTTAACGGTGGGTTCTAATTTAGTGTCCATCTTCCTCAATTTCTGTTGAAAAGGCTGAGCCTGGGGTTTCATGGGGATGACATGTTGTATGATGTTAGGGTCGAACGTTTTCAAGTCATCATAGGTCCAAGAAAAAACGTCTTTAAATTCTTTAAACAATTTTATGAAAGAAGATCATTCTTGTTCGGAGCATCCCGTTCCTAGATTAATATGTTGAGGATTGTCCTTTGTTCCTAAATTAATCGACTCATAAATCAAATAAGAACTCTTCATTTTACAATTAATTGTCCCTCTAAATTTATCATGCAAGTCATAAAACTTCTTTAGTCTTACAACATATCTAGGGATAGAGTTTACCAGATTAGATGTTGATTCAAGAGATCTAGGATCTGATATTACTGTGAAGTTTTAGAGGTTCTTATCGTGAGTGCATTCATCAATGACTGCACCTTGGGAGGTGTCTTCCATATGCAAGAAGTTGATGATATGTTGGTCATCGTCGAACACTCTCCAATTGGTGATGTTATCCAGGATCGACAGCATGAACAACAATTCAGTCGAAAATGCATTAGGATAAAGACCTTCTATGGGCAATATTTTAGAAGCGACATTAGCCAATAAATCAGCCTCCGAATTACTTAGTCTAGGAATGGAATTTATGTTAAATGCTGAATTTTTTTTCATTAAACTCCATACCTCAGTTTGGTAGCTTTTCATATGTGGTGATAAGCAATGTATGGATTTTCTTACCTGCCTAACCATGATTTATGAATCACCAAATACCATTAAATCCCAAACGTCCATATCCAAAGATTTCCTAAGACCTTGTAGAAGTGCTTTGTATTCGGTGGTGTTAATAGTGCACTCGAACTCTAGCCGACAGGCAATAAAAGTTTTAATACATGCAGGATCGATGAGTACACATCCTGCACCGACTCCTTCTTTGGATTTGGATCTGTCAAAGTACAATGACCATATTTGAGCTTCATCAACAGTGTTTGACACACTTGGCAGAGCTGATGTCTGAGTATAAGTCATAATTTCTGATTGCTACCCAGGATTAGTAATAGAAGAAATATTGGTCATGAAATTACCAAAGAAGGTGTTCATTCCTTGTATTTCAAATGAGTTTGTAGATGTGATGAAAGGTTCATTAGGATCATTTAAATCTGTCACAGTATGCTTCAAATAACGTTATCTATTTATCTTGATTTTGTTGGGTTGTCCATTTTCAGGCAGCCACAAATGAGACCAATCTATGGAAAAGTAACCATGCAAGTGTTCAGACCAGTCCCTACTTAAAAACAAACCATAAAATTCAAGGATATCCAAAACGATAATGTCAATTATCTGGTGAACCTTAGTATTGGAAGATAATATAACCAGAACATTCTTAAGCTCACCAATTACCTTAATGTTTGTTCGATCAAGCTAAATGATTTTGAGATCAGAAGGTTTAACTTCTGCATTAATTTTTTGACAAACAGATAGAGGCATCACGTTTGATGATGCACTAAAATCAACCATACAATTATGTACATTCCTATTGAAAATTTCAAAAGTTAACAAAAAATGCAGGACATTTTTCTGGGTGTTTACCACAAAATTCTATTGATTTTTAGTTGTTGTCCCTAAAATAGTTTTATCTACATTTGCTACAGTTTTTTCAGATAAATCCCTTTTATCTGGAGGTTCATATGTCATTTTAGTTGGGATCTTTTTGGCCATTTTTGAACCAAATTCTGTAGTTTTCTTGCTGCTAGGATTGATGTTTTTATTGTTTTTAGCGATACTTTGAAGCATTTTCTACAAAATAAGGGGGAATTTCAGCAGCTCAAAAACATAAATATTAGCCCTCGGTTTTTCCAGATCTTCAATTAAATCATATTCTAAAACAGGGGCTGCTAAAATTTGTTTAATTTCAGCTTGCTTTGACTGTTTTGGAAACACAGTATTACTCACTTCAGAAGAAGGTTTGTTTTGTGTTTTGCTTCTGACATTGTAGGGGTGAACAGTTTCAAAATTTTCTTGGAAGATATTGTTCGAGAAGTGACTGAAGATATTTGGAGACAATTCCTCCTCTTCCAGGACTTCTTCCTGGACTACGTCTTCAGAACTTTCAAGAGGGACATAAACAAAATTATCATGTGTTTCTAAGATGGTTTGCAAAGCGTACTACAAGCTTTCGAAATTTAGACCTTCAATGGTCGGGTTTGGTCGGTTGGGAGGAAAAGGTTTTCTGAAAGAGGTTTAAAACTTCCTTTTCTTGTGGATGCCTCCTTGGTTGGTCTCTTCAAGTCAACGACTTGGTTGGACATTTTTTGGAAAGCTTTCTGCAAGCTTTCTAAGTCTAAAATTTTCGGTTGATTTTTAGCTTGAGGAGGCCTAGTAAGGATTTCTATTTTCTTTTTAGAGGATGAAGTTGTTTCAACTTCACTATTGAGATTGTATTTTAAGCTTAATATATTATTTTCAATTTGGCTTGCCTCCTCAAAGGATTCTAACAGTGTGTTCTTTTTAGACCTTTTGACCCAAATTGCAATGTTATTATGGAGAGCCTTAGTGTAATATGCGACAATTAGGATTTCAGGGAGCATTGAATCTGCAAGGATTTTATTTTTTAACGTAAGAAATCTTTGGTTAAAATATTTCAGTTTTTCCTTAGGATTCATTTTTAAGATGGAAAGTTCCATAAACAAGACGTCTGGAGATTTATCATCCCCAAATGTTTCCAAGAAACAAGTTTCAAACTTGTCCCAAGAAACAATGGTTTGGGCTTGTTGAGCGAAATATCATGTGGAGGCATTTCCCTCAAAATTATAAGGAAATAATCTGCATACTACATCCTCGTGTTCAACACTCTGGAGTCTAATGGCCAACATAAATTTTTTGATGTGATCTTCAGTGGATTGTTTGGAATCCAAATCAAATTTGGGTAACCGTTTCTCCGGATGTTCTGGTAATGGGTGTTGAGGTCCATTTACAACCATGACATCTTGATCGAGCCACGGTATGGCAAGATTGTTTTGATTTACCATGGGTGTTGGTGGTGNCCTAGAAAGGATGGAGATGACTCAGGTGGGGAAGGTGGAATATCAGATCCCCCGGCTCCAAGGATAGGTGTTTCAGTAAGATTGGTAGTATTTTCACCTAACGAGTTTGGGAGTAGACCAATGCCTTGCAGTTGTTCTCAGATATCCAAGAAATCAAGGGGTTGATTAAGAGGCCTACCTAGTTGTCTAATAAGGCACTATGTGTTCTTATGAGTGACTGACGAATAATTGCTTGGACATTGGCCCCTTGATGAACTGGTGTCACGGGTTCAACGAGAATCCCAGGGTTATCGTTTGAGGTATTGTTGTTTCAAGTGTAATGTTATTGTTCGAGTGACTATGCATTATGACAGGGGAGCGATTGTGTGGGGGAGGAGTCTTGCAACCTCCACGTGCCATCAATTGAATTCAGGCCCTTCTTCTAGCTCCATTTGTTGATGAGCATAAATGACACACCGTCAACTGGGAGAATAGATCTGGACCGGTGTTGTCTAATTAACCTAAGCCATTTGGTGTAATCTATTCTAATGGATTTAATGGCTATGTTCTAGCCAACTAGGGTCCTAAAACAAAGAAATAAACTACTCTAAAGCTAAAAATATAATACTATATACGTGTATCTAATTATTTACAAGTGTTTCAAAAACATAAATATAAACATCCGATTATGAACAAAGTATTTACAAATTGCAAGTTTTTTAAGAATTCCTTGGAGAATCAATGTTTGATAATTTTTTTCGAAAGTAGATAAAGAAAACACATATTTTTATATTTTTTGTTTTATAATCTAAGACCTAAAAACTCAAAAAGATACTGATAAAGCATAATTTGAAATAAGAAAAAAATAATAGTCACAACCAATTTAATCTGTCTTGTTTCACAAATAAATAAACTAATAACAAAAATTGAATGCGAATAAAAAAAACTAACCTAAGATTAATCTCATAGTGTGTCTATATCCCTGTGCAATCCATACTTCCAACTATCTCGCCTATGAGAGAAATCTGTGACATTCTTGTACTAACATCTCTTGAATAAACTCAAGGTGTTTATTAACAATTTGGATATAAGACAGAGTAATAAAAATGTAGATCCAGTGATCTTGTGATTATGAATGATTACAGTAACAGAAATTTCAATGTGAAACATTCATTGGATACATCAACTAAACATCATTCATAAATTATAACATTGAAGTTGAAATGACGATCACATAGATAATATATGAAACAACAAGTTATAGACAAGAATTTAAAGTATTGAATAAAATGAAACATCACATGCTAATGAGACTAAAGCTGCATAACATATCAATCTTCCATAATAAAAATCAAAACATAAATGGAACAGTGTCACATAGGTCTAAAGCCGCAATGGAAATCACTTGTCCATTCAGTTATGAGAATTACATGTCCATAATCTATTCCAAGAAAAGATGTCTTTCACTAACAAAGTGAATAGTATTTAAATATCATGAGATCCACATACTCATATCTCACAGGATAGAGATGGATCTCTCAACATTAAGTAAAATTACAAAAATATTGGATTTGGAAACCACTTATAACAGAGTTGGTTTATTCAGAAATAGATCAAAGCATGAATAAAAAGAAACTAATAATCACTTACGTATAATTGAAATATATATACTCCCAGTAATCAGCAGCAACATCTCCAATTTCCTAAAAATAAAATAAAACAATTTTAATAAATTAGAAAAACAATTTTAATAAATTAGAAAAACAATTAATCATAACTAATTACTAATTTTTATAAGAAAAGAGACTTGGCTACAGAATCGAAGATTCTATAGCCAGTCTTAATTTTAGTAAATCAAATCAAATTTCAAATCGATTTATTTTGAATCAGATAACAAGAATCAAATGGAAGGATAGTAAAATTATTTTACCAGTAACAGTTAACTAATGAAGGGTCAGAAAGTTCAGAATTTATTACGGCCTTGACACTGGTCGCATTATTGATAACTATGTTTCCATATTTCTTGATGCGTTTAGGATTCCTTTCTGCATGCACCTTGAGATCAAGGTTTTCTTGCCTCAAGAAATAATTTTGAGCAGTAAGATTTTTGATTCGGGCCTGAAGGATAGGAATTTCAGCATAATAACGCTCAACCCAAATGTAACAGTCATCACAGTGGACAGGGGAGGTGGCGGATCTATGAAGGACGTAGTCTACCATGGGTGCATCAGTATTATATGTTGTTTTCTTCAAATCATGCCTAATACTGGAGAACCCTTCTTTTCCTTGAAGGCATGGTGGAAAATTTGTCACGAAGTCATAAGGTTCAATAGGAATGGTAACTTCCCTCTTGGAACCCTGCAGTTCTGGATCTTCCTGAACTAGAAAATCCTCTATCTCTAGATCCAAGCCCTCATCGTTCTCGATCGTATCTATCAAGATCAAATGAGGATCCTTTATGTTCCTTATTTTCCTCGAGATTAAGCGACCGATATTCTTACCCTTGAAATTTGACTCTGTGCACTGTCGATTCCTTTCTCTACAATGTTTCTTAAAATCAGTATTAACACCAACATTGTTCGCATGTACAAGAGGGTTATTTTCCTTTCTTTAGTCTCTTTCTTGGGAAAAATTGCAGGTGGGAACTTACATATCATCCCTTCATCTAGAGGGTTTTTGTCGGTGAACTCTGGTTCACTAATTAGAATATCGACCTAATCTTTAACCACTGCCTTGTATAATCTAGGGTTTATTGTAAGATCAGTCTAAGAGAAACCATTTATTATTAAAAAGACTTCCCAACTATCACCTATGGTTGATAAATGATGCATCAACAATATCTTAACCAATCCATGAGGGAATAGGCTTGAATCAACACCCTGTATTTTATATCGTTTGGACATCTTATAAAGACTTATCAACAAGTAAAATGGCATATCTAAGTTGAAACCAATGAAATGCATGATTAAATGGATATGGTAGAGGAAGACCAATCCGTATCAACCTTCACATGTCAAAAATTTCTTGAGAATTAACAACAAACTATGCCATTTACGTTTTACCAGGGAGATAAAAATACCTTTTACACAATAGTTGATCTTTCAGGATGTCATAAACAAAATCCATGGGACTCCTTCAATTTGGGCATTTTTGAACCATTTTACACACTTTGATGGAAGACCTATCGCTTTGCTCACAAACTCCTCGGTCAATTCTAACTGCGTGTCCCCAATTTTAGCTTTGCAACCATCGAAGGTTTGTGCGAAATATATAGACACATGAAGATTATAACCCTCAAATTTCTTAAGGAAAACATCCTAGCCATGGATTTTTAGGTCCTCAATCGCATTGTCATGAGAAAGTAAAGCCTAGCATCCATTCGGCTCCAAGCGAATGACAGGTGCCATGAAAAATGTAACCAGAATGCAACAGGGGTTATTCTCGATAGTTTTAGGTTTGAATCATGTGAGTAGCAGAAACAATTCTGAATGGAGAGTGGAGACATAAAAATAACATAGATTGTGTGTTATCATAACTATAATAGTGGGAGTAAAAACCATGGGTTTGATTGTAATCCTTACCATCCATTGTAATGAGAACCAAATATACAGAGTATCAAAACCCTATGCATGTAATGAAAGGCTCATTAATATGTTAATCCAACAAGGTGAGGTGAAGAATCGAGTACAATAGGTGTGTATTCATTTGTATGATTGTTGGTACGACCATTGAATTTGTGACAGGACTATCAAAAATATCAAAGGCTCTTCACAAATCGAAAACTATCAAACCATTGAAACAATAATCGTATTAACACAAAAAAAAGGGTCTAACAACCATTTTATAAGACTTGTATTTCAATTTCATATGAATGGTTTGTTGAACGATATAGCTAAGGAAGAAAATTATTAAAACAATAAGCCAAGTTTTATGTTTAATTCATGCTTGCAGTCATGAATTAAAGATAAAACAATCGAAAATTGAAATAGTAAAAATTAATGAAGTAGGATTTAACCCATCAATCACTTAAAACTCAGAAAAGTGTTTAAAGATTTGAGGTGATTGCACCTACAGAAAATGTGATGTCTTTCGATCGTGTTAAATATCAAAAATCGTGTGTGGCTTCCAACACAATACTAGGGCACCTCAATGTGACAAACTTGGGAGTATATACCCCTTCTTCATAATCTCTTCAAGATGCATTTTCAAGTCCTTCAACTACGACGTACTCATCCTATAAGGATTCTTGGATACGGGTGTTTCCCTAGGCATCGGTTTTATAGAGAAATCAATATTTCTTTTCGATGGAAGCCTCAATATCTCTTTAAATAAATTCTCAAACTCTTTGAGTACTGTGAAATCTTCAACATTTGGCACTTTATCCTTAGGTTCTTCTTCCATGTGCATTAAAAATACTTGACATCCTTTACTTCAATTTGAATGTTGAAACTTCTCTGATAGTTACAACTCTTGGACTTCCTTGAACTGTTCTTAATTTTCCGTCCTCATCCAAACATGTGAATTCCTTATTCTAAAAATCTAGGACAACAAGGTGCTTATCCAACCAATCCACACCAACAAGGAAATTGTATGATCCCAAAGGTATAATATTCAAATCATTGTTTATTTGTAGTGCATTCATCTCCATCAGACATGCCTTAACAATCTCATTAATTTTCCTTTTTTCTCTTGTAACTGACTGCACCAACCAAGGTTTTCCAAGATTTCCTCTTGGCAATTGGAACTTTTCCACCATCTTAGGATCTATATAACTATGGCTAGCTCCTGAATCAATTAAAATAGCAATGGGTTGGTCATTAATCTTACCTTCCTTTTCAATCATTTGTGACTGAAACTCACATTAATTGTTATCCATGGTTGTGTAAATCCTTGGTAAATTTCTTCCCATATCTTCAACTGTCACAACTTTTTGTACACTATAATAATTACTCATTTTATCACCTATTTGAGGGAAATATGTGTGTCTATGATCTCTTCCACAAATCCAACATTGAATTGATTGTTTCATTGGATTTTTCTCCATTGTCTCTGTCATTATAGACTCCTTTGGAGTCATCTAACCTTGCAAATTATTTCTGAAAAAGGGTGGCTTAGTACCCTTCTTCCTCTTTTCCACCATACTTTTTATGTTGTCTTCCCAATCCTTTTGGAAAGTTGGTCTTCCCTTTTCTGCTCATAAAGACATTTAGAGTTCCTTATGGTTTCCTCCAATATATTAGGGTCATCATATTGTATATTTTCATTGATAAATACATGAAACCCACTCAGGTACCTCTGAGTTTGATCTTTCTCATCCTTGATGAATGTGGCATATTTTAACATCTCTAAGAATATTCTTTCATACTCATCTATCGTCATACTCCCGAGCTTAATCTCAAAGAAATCCTTCATTTTATTGTCATAGTACCTATTGGTTAAGTATTTATTTTGGAAATACCTCTTGAACTCCCTCCAAGTAACCTTGTTTTCATCAATGTGTTTCATTTGAACATATTGATCCCACCACATTGATGCTTTTCCTTTTAGTTGATAGGTAGAAATTCTTCCTTATTCCTGCACATAATAACTATGAATTTGGAAGTACTTACCCCTACCCAGCAACCAGTTCTCTACATCTTCATCGTTCGTGTGATCCTCATCAAAGGTAGGAGGCTTTATCTTATTCATTCGCCCCTATAGCTCATCCACCCTAGTCCTTATTTTATGCTTTATGACACAAGATGTACTTGAGCTACTACATGCTTTCCTGAAGGGATGCTTTGGCAAGTGACGCCAATGTCTACCAACACTTCTTGCTTCTCTTCTCTTCTCATCATGATACCTACAACTTCTTGACATTCTTGTCTTTGTCTCCTTATCCATTTTATTTTCCATTCTATCCATAATTTGCATCAATTTGACATTGAAGTCATCTTGATAGTCCTTTTATTTCATATGTATTTCATTATCAGCTCTATATCTTTGGACATATTTTTGGAGCTCCTTTAAGGTTTCTACTAAGTTCATGCACTCCTCCTTGGATTATGTACCATCAACACCCAAATTGACATACAAATCCCTGAATTCATCATCAGGACTGTAAATCCTCCATGCATATTCCATGATTTTGTCCTTTTGTGTTGATTCTGTCCTACTTTAATCGCTCATAATTATACAAAAGGTGCATGCAATAAGATTTGTTAGATGAATTCATGAGAAAACTTCAGGAAAAATCTACACCATCTTGTCAGAATCCTTTCTTCCAAAGCCCATGTGTGCACTGGTATTCAACAAACACTAATGCGCGATGTCAATATTTGACATGCACACCACGTATCATTAATGTGCATGCACCACAATTTTTTTCCGCGCAGCCCCAAAACCTTAGTGCATACACACATGCACCATTGTTTACTGTGCATTTCTAGTGTCACATCCTGCAATACCATATATTTAGTGCATGCATATGTACATTCTTATTTAACGCGCACCATGGCCATGTTGTAACTCCAAATTCAACCCCTTTCCAATTTTTTCCTTAAGTAGAACTTGGCCCATGTAGGCTCAATGTTTAAACTAGAGCTCTGATGCTTCTTCGTGACCTCTGGCCCATACAAGTCCAGTTTTGAACCAATAACGCTGATAATAGACTTGTAAATTTTCCCATTACCAACAATTACCACATGATCTGATACCACAATGTAATTTCCCCAGACTACTTCCGATACCAAACTGCAACTTTACTCATCTTACTATTGTACAATGTTAATAAAAAATACACTAAGCAGATTCTACTCTAAACACTAGTCTACACAGTATCACTTGAAGTAATGCACTCATCCACAAGATGAGTCATGCCACTCAACTTATAATAGTGGAATTAATACAAAACAACTTTGCACAGGCATATTGAACACACAATACTACTATGCACACAACCATTTTGGCGTCACACACCAAATCGATTTCCTTGTGCGTGGACAACTTTATGTTGTTCATTAGATAAACTAACGTTTTTTGCACACAGAGTATTCTTTGAACATATGACCATTCAAACTCGTCTTGAGGACTCATAACCAAAATCAAAGGATAAATTAACAGGAAAAACTATCAACCTCTATCATATTCATGCACAACTATAAATACTGACTATCAACACCTTACATACATGTGCTAGAAACATTATAATGATAACAACAATTAATTATATGCAACAACATACAAAATCAAACCCATGATAACACAAATAATTAAGCACACAGTAAATGAGACAAGCACATAAGACACTTATATTTTATGAAAGTCACCAAATGTGTGCAAACATCATATGTTCCTCCCAACCATATACTTTTTTTCTCTTATACTTTCAACAACAAGTCACCCCCAAGCTAGGGCTTAACTTCACTAGGGAAAAAGGGTTCCTAGTGACAAGCTAAGGTCTAATACTCAACATAATTTCTCAATCCAAGGTGCCATGACTGCAACTAGTCTACATTCTCTCATTCCCCATGCACCTATCACACCCAAGGAAATGTTCCCCTTCTCTTCTCAACGGTCCTAAGAATGCACCACTTCCTTTCTAGGGTTACTAGCAATAGGTTGGATAGGAAGTCTTTGAGCCATGCAACTAATTCCCAGTGCACTAGGAAACAATTTTGAGCAAAACTCTCACCTATAGAGTATGCTCATGGGCTTGACAACCTGCCTCTTCAATAGTGAATCTCTCACCCAAAGTGACTTCTCACGAGATTAACAACATGCCTATTCAACAACATAACTTTGATTACACAACAAAAAATCCTTACAATCTCTTATGTTCGCAGATAAGGTAATAGTCAGATTTTCCCCAGATAGTTCAACCCCTTCTACACATGAGAGTAAAAAATAATGAATAAAATTCCACCAAAATACACTAAGGCCAACAATATATATTTCATTCCTTCAACTTGACACTTGTCACCTTCATAAGTAGCTTAATTCAATTGGTGACTCATTCCCTACCCTAAGGAACTTAGGATTAAAAATGATTATCCACAACATACACTTTCCCAAAAATATTATAAAGTATTCCCTAATACTTAAGTCCCTCCCTTCTCCCTTTTCCGGTGGAGTTAACCCCCATCTCTTTTCCTTTGAGTTTGTCTACGCACAGTGATGTAATATTATATTAGTAACCTGAGTATGATTACACTTTACATGGATATGCACACTAGCCTATCTACTTCTCAACTTTCTAGCCTCTTAATCATATAGGGTCCCTGGCCTCAATACATATACAACCATATATATATATATATATATATATATATATATATATAACTCGTCTTGGTGTGCACTCCTTGGTCATTCCCGTAGACTTACCCAAGTGCATGCAACATTGTGAAAATGTGTGCACCCTTTCTAGGATGTGCCATCACATGTACTTACCTAGGTGTACTCAACACTATTAAATGTACTTACCTTGTCTTTGATATCAATTCTCCATGCACTACTTAAGTGTGTGCCACACTAAAACTTAGTGCCAACGAATCACCATCCTATATGTACATTTAAATTTACAATTGGTACTAGGGCTCACTAGCCTATATGTACAATTACAAAGGGTTTGGATCATGAAAATTACACTCATCATGCTTCAAGATAGTTCTATCATCTAATGGGCCAATTTAAAGATATTTTTTAAATCTAGAAATTAATTTGCAGCATTAGAAAACATATTTGGCGAAACCCTAAAGGCTAGGGTTTGGTGCTTCAAGGTGTATTCTAACCCTCTCTCAGTGTATACTTCATTTCAAAATTATTTTTCAATATTATCTAACATATCTAGTTGTGAAATCAATCTCCTAATTGCTAATTTTGTTTATCTTTCATTGGGAGATTCTCTTGGTGAATCCCTAAGGGGATTCACCATCCATTCTTAGAATTTCATGTTAAGTTCAGGATTACATATCAATTGATATTGTAATTTATTAGTGCTAGTTTTCATTTAGTGTTGTAGCTATCTCGTATTTTAGACTAAGAATGTAACAATTGGCTCCTAACCCTGTTTATATTGGGGTGGTTTATGCCCTTGTTTTCTATTGGATATTCTTTAAGGCATCTTATCACATATTAGGAATTGGTCCATCTAATCGTATATTGAGGTGTTTTGCATCAAGGTGAATCTTTCACATGATAATGACATGTTTTACATATTTACCTATCACATATTGGGATATCCCTTGTGGATTCTAAGAGTTGGCCTAAAGTGAAGGGGACATTGTACTGAGGTGACAATGGTGAATTTCCCAAGTGTTATTACCTCCTTATCACCACCGTTGGGATTTTCATAAGGGTGTTGATTTGTGTCATAACAAACCCTTTCTTGGAGGGGTTACAATTCAAACTTGTTTGAAACCATGGCCTTAACAACTAATACCATTGCAACTAAACTATTAACATCAACCCCTGAATTAACACCCCTTTTATGTACTTAAAATTCATTTTTTTTTTTAAACAATGACATAAAAAACTAAAGAGGATATTATGGACAAGGAGGATATTGTAGATTACTCTTGGAACCAAATGGACAATCAACCAATCTAGTCACTGCTAGATGGAATTCTCACAAAGCCCCCTTCAGTTTTATTTTCTACAGTGGAATACATGGGGGTTCTTGGAGTGACTGAATATCTTCTAGACCCATACATCATAGCTAGAACCTTTCCTGACTCTGAGGCTCCTTCCATAACACCATATATGATGTCTTTCGGTTCGTATATTCAACAAGAGTAAGAGGTTCCCCATTTGGCCCCATTTCTTCTACATTCCTCAAGACCACTTTCAAAGGTTTTGGCTTTGGATCAATGGACGAAAGTATGGAACATGGAAGTAAATGTTCTTCTTGAAGAAATGTTCGAGGGTTTGCTTCCTTTAAACCATATTTTTTCCAATCTTCCAAGGATTTTTATCTTACAAGAGGATATCTTAATTTGGAAAGTCCCCTCAGGACACTGTTGGAATCCTCCCTCTTCTGATGCAATGATATTTGTGACCTTCATCAATATTGGTATCTGGAAAGTCCTCCTCTTTTAGCCTCAAGAATTACTTGGTTTGTCCTCATAGATCAATGCACATTCATCGTAGAGAGGAGGAAAGAGCCTAGTGTTCCTCCCCAATTTTGAGAATCATATAGAACATGCTCCCTCCTAGTTCATTGATGTCCCAGAGGTAGGGAAAAGGATCTCTCCTTTGAAACAAAGAAAATACTCTCGCATAAAGTTGGCAGGACATGCTCTAAATTTGGCGCTAGGGGATGAAATCATGTTACAAAAGGTGGTGTAAATGGCAGATACAACCATGGTTTTTTTTGCAAATGGGCTTCGTTTTGGACTCAAAACCATCACATATTGGGTGACTAGCTCATGGTCTATCTCTCTAAATCAACTTCCCTCGGTAAATAACCTAACAAAAGTTTGGTTTGTTGGAAGATTGGTTGTTGTCATTGATGTCAACCCTAGTCATGGGTTTTGGACCAGAAGATTGATGAAGTTATTTGGACATGAAGGAAAATGAAAATGAATATAAAACACCCATGGATGGATAGTATACATCATTCTCTTTCCAGTGGTATGTGGCACGTCACGTGGATCCTCATGGTTGAGGAGAAATGAATTTTTGAAGATGACAAAGTGAATTGTACATGTAGGCCCTGAAGATAATTAAAGAAAAGAATTACAAAATAAGAAAGTGTCAGGTCGGC
>JASDQU010197621.1:0-17467 GCA_032191745.1 Picea mariana | reverse complement strand
TGGTGACACCCAGTTTGCAATCTTTCTGCAAATTCCATACATCCCACATTTGAAAAGTGCCTCTGGATCTTGGGATGCGATTGCAGAAAGGATAAGTTATCCAATTCTCGTTTGAGTAACATGCTACTGCGTTTTTTTACCATTCTGTAGCTTTAGCACTTGACCACTGTAATTCCTGTAACCTCTTTAGTCGAACCGAGGTTTTGCGCTGCTGAAAGCAGTCTCAGCTTCGACTCTGTGTCGGATCAAATGAAAACCTCGACTATATTTTGGAAACAACTTGTGATATGCCAACTCTGCCTGATTTGATGGCGTCAGACTGACGGTACCTCCTCTATACCCGCGTCGCCGAACAAAAATTTGCCATTTCGGGTGTGATGAGAGTTGAGCGTGGGTTCTGGAACGATTTTGAATTACCGTCATATCCGGACACACATGCTTGAATTGCTATGATCGCCCACTCCCACCAGCGCATTTCTTGGATTTGTTCTAACGTGGGGGTGATCACCTCATCATTTCTTTCATATGTGGATAATGAGCACGTGATTCCTGCTTCATGCAACAACGGTGCATGGAGAGTGCCTCTGCCACCACGCTCGCTTGCTACTTTCACCAGCATGCGACTCCTTTGAAAAACCCTGTTAGCTGTGGAAAGTATGTACTTTCCACAGCGCACCGTTTTATAGAAAACTTGCCTTAGCTGCGGAAAGTGATTACTTTCAACAGCGTGCCATATCACTTGAAATTGTTCGTTAGCTGTGGAAAGCAGGTACTTTCCTTAGCGCGCCATGTGCAAACTGACTGTCATACCTTTTATGCTTTGTCACTTTCCACAGCGCATTAACTGATGAAATGACGTCCTTATATGTTGAAAGTGGGCGCTTTCCACAGTGCACAATGAATCTCTCGGACGTTGGTTAGCTGTTGATAGTGAGTCATGCCAATTTACAAAAAAGAAGACTTCATGGACCTCATTTATTCCTAGGACAAAAGAAGAAACCTAAGCTTGCATCCAAATAAACTCAAAAATAATTTGAAGTGACAACCTACCACCTAAAGGAAAACAAATAAATTGACAAGTTTATTTAAGGAGTTAACAGGGAGTTGGGAAATCGGAGCTCCTGGGGTCATGAGAATTGGTACATCAAAAGTCTCAAAATCCCAATGAGCACAGAGCTGTCCATCTGTTGGGACAGGTGGTAGGGATCGAGAGTCCATCGGTGTTTCAGAAGTTTAGGAGTCAAGAGACCTGAGACCTTTCCAGTCTGGAAACACCGATGAAGTCCTAGCCGTGGATTGTAGGGTGGACACGCATCAGAAGATCCGAGAGGAGTCGGGGCTCGGTGTATCGAGAATTCTGAGTACAAAACATTGCATTAGGAATCGTGATCTTGCGATATCTGAAAATCTGACGAGGGGATCGTGACGTGGAAGAGTCAACCCTCACGTGCATCGGGAATCGGTGTTTTGTTATTCTTGGGAATCATAGCAGCAGGAATCGTGAAACTATGAAATGCAATATCCTGACAGGCTAACAGTGTGGGGCCATAGTGGAGTTAGTGGAGGACAGGTGGCATACCATATTGGAGTTTGGGAAAAGGTAAGTCCTGAAAAATTGGTATTAGGATTTGCGATCCCGCAAAGTCCAAAGTCCTGATGAGGAAGTCATTTGTCGGTGTTTGAGTCATTGAGATATCGGGGATCCTGGTGACAAGTTGTTTGTGCATTTTGGAATCGCGAACCGTGAAACCCTGATGGGGAATGTGACTGCGGTCATATAGGGAGCGGTCGTGTGGACAAAAGGCTTAGCCTGGAAGGATAAGGAAACAAGGTAGTGTATCGGTGTATTGGGGATCAAGGATTGGTGAGGCGAGTTGTTTTGAACATCGCAAATTCCAAAATCCCAATAGGAGGAACCCCGATAGCAAGGTAAAAGGTTAGCGTGAACTCACGTCGGATTTCGAAGAATCATGAGGCACAAAATAACACAACCACAGGATTCACGAAATCGCGAAGTCTGATTTCCCGATTGTCAAGGGAGATCTTTTGGAGAACTTCTGTGGGTGTGGAAAATTCCTGATAGGGAATTAGAAGAGCTTTTCAGTTCTTTGGGCCGAGGAAGGAGGAGGTCCTGTGAGCGGATGTGCCTGGGGGCACCCCTACGTCAATGACGTGGAGTGATGCTCCTACATCATGACCATATCCATTACATGAATAACAATGCCCATAAAAAAACTTTCATACCTTTGCTTTGGTGTCCCAAGGATAGCTTCTTGATGTCTTCCTTGCTTTGTTCTTTTGGAATTTTCTTTGCCTTGTGTAGATGGTTGTTTTCCAACATTGTCTTCCTTCTTTGATGGACTCACCTCATGCTTCTCTAAGATTCTTTATTCAACATGTGTATATTCTCCTTTGTATCCAAGAACTGATTTATCACATGATGATCTTTGACTTTCCAATATCTCATTCAAGATTCGTGAGCTATTCAAGAATTTGTTTGACTTTTCCACCTTCTTTCTAAGTTCAACAATTTTAGCTTCTAACTTACAACATGACTCTTCTTTTTCATTTATTTGGTTCTTCAATATTTCATCTGTTCTTTTGGATTCTTCAATTTGGGTCTTGAGATGGACAATGGTTTCAAAACTTTTGCTAATATCATCATCTACATTCATATCTTCTTTTCCATTCTTTAGTCTTGTGATCTCTTCTTCCTTTTCTTCTAATTTGGTATTATTGCTCTCTTCTTTTTCCTTGATCATTTCGTTTAACTTCAAGATGTTCCTTAGAATCCTTCTAATAAACTTCTTAGTGTTATCAGAAAGATATTTATAGTCTATATAATAATGATCATTTCTATATCTATATAAACCCTATCCAACTTCCTTTTGAAGTTTTAGTAGATTTTATTATATTCTTTTCATGGGATAAATACCATCAAACTTTACACAAATTGTTTCTAGATCTTCTTCTTCACTTGTAGAGAAAAAATCATCATCATCATTGCAATCAAGGGTTTTTGATAGTTCTTTACCTTCATTGTAAATAATTTCATGATCTTCCTTTTTTCCAACATCAACACATAATTCTTTGCCTTCATTTGAAAAGTCTTCAAGATCTTACTTTGTGTTATCATCACTTGATTATTTATCTTCACTTGAAATGTTTTCAAAATCACATTTAGAAATAGTGCATTCAATAGTTTTTGGAGATTGTTTACCTTTAGTGATCTTGATGGAGTGATCTTCAATATCTTCTTTCTCCTTCTTTCTTTGATTTGTTTCCTCTAGCTTTAGCCATAGATATTTGGCGGAAGTGCATTGTCCCATTCTCTCTTTGATAGGAATTGAGAGTCCACTAAGAATGGTCTTGAGAGACAATGCATCATTCTTCTTTCCTTCTCTTTGAGCTGCAAACTTTGACTTGTTCTTCAACGAAATTGATCCACCAATGGATGCCTTCCAAATTGCTTCTCCCATTGTCTTCAAATGTATTCTCATCTCTATTCTGCAAGTAGAATACTTTTCCTCATCAAGGATTGGAACTTCATAATCCATTTGTGTGTCTATGGATATCCTTCAATCTTGTTAAGGCTTGTAGTGAAGGCCCTCTCTAATACCAATTGTTGGACACACCTACCACACTTACAGGGGGGTTGAATGAGTGTAGGGCTCTTTTTCAAAAACTTCCCCCTTTTTTTTTTCAAAACTCCTTAGTTAACATTTAACAATTACTCATTAACCATTGCTATCATTTATAATCAGTTAGATGTGAGCATTTCTCAGAAACATATATCAACATTATATCATCAAAAAGTCATCACAACAAGGAACACAAAGAACACAAGATGTATGTACAATTTTTCCTTTTATTATGGACAACAATCCAAGGGTTTATCAACAACAACTGAATAGAGTACAACTCTACAAGAGCACTAGCTCTATAATGCAAGACTCAACTTACACCCTCAACACCAACTGAGATGAAGCAACAATCCTCAATAGATATCAATCTATCAATAGGTACGCGACCTTTCAGTAGTGCAGCCTGTGTGTGTATGCTCTCTAGTTCACTACAACCCGTGTATGTACATGTCCAGTGTATACAACAACCTGCATATACCTTTTGATTTGTTAGGGTTTATCCTTCAAGATCAATTCAGATCATCTGCAAACAATATATCATTCTCTTTTGTCTCTGAATGTCCAATCTTCCCACCAGTCAGTCAAAATGCATCCAAGGTCTCCAATAGCTTTTTCATGCTCCACAACAAATCAATATGAATGTTATCTCAATCATGTATAAACAACTAGTATACCACAACAATCATGTCACCATTGAATCAAAAGAGTACTTCTCACTCCATCAACCAAATCAACCAAACTGAATTACATCATAGAATCCATACCAAGAATTCCCTAAGCATTCACAACACATCAAACAATCGTGTCCATCAAGACAATAATGTAACCATACCAGTGTCTCAGTGATATATCTGAGCCCATATAAGCAGATATGGAACCTGCTTCGTCATCCAAGAGCTTGGCACCATATCAAACACAATTCTTTACCATTCCATCCACTGTACATGCCCTTTCCTTATACAGCCCATGTGTGCACGCTCCCTAGTCCATTACAACTTGTGTATACCTCAAAAACTAGGGTTTTTGAAGATCCAAAACTTTTACCGTCAAGATCTTTGACATTGCCGAAACTTTGATGTGTCCATGAGATCCTCCTCTTGCTTTCTTCCTTATAATAGATCTTCAATCATGCTCAAGAGATCCACACCAAAGATGCTCTCACAATAAGCTCTCCATAAATACTCCACAAGATAATCTCACAAGAAGCTCTCCATTGATCTTCAAAAAGGATGTGCACTACATAAGAGATCCTAGTTTCTTATTTATACTTTCATCCTCTAGGTCACTTAACCTATTTTCCTTATTTTAGGGTTAACCACTTTCCATAAATAGAAAGTTCTCCAATATTTTATCATTTAAATATTCCTTCTTTATTTTGTCACTTCTTTATCATTTAAATATTGATTTCTTCTTTTAGGCCACTTTGACTTCTTTGACCTTGTGGGATTCAAGCCAACATATGGGAGTCCTCCAACTTCGTGAAGCCATAACTCTCAAACTATGAGGAGTTATGTGACATTCCACATACCACCAAAAATGGAATGACAAGAACTATCCTTATAGGATAGTTTCACCAACAACTTCATTGATATTCATCTCATTATTTTACATACAAGCATGGGTCCTCCAACCGTTCTTCTAGGATAAGTCAATCCACAAAGCATCTTCCCATGAGGGATTTCACCATAAGGGGACCACTTTGGAGTTCATACATTTGTGCACCTTATCAATCATGATAAAACAATAATGAGTAATCTTTTCATCAAACAAACTATGCATCATCAATGATCCATATTTATCAATTGGTTTGCACTTTGACATCTATCATTCTCATCAAGGACAATACATATACATTATTCATCAATCATCAATCAATCAATTACTTGACATCAATTAATGACATCAATCAATCAAACCATTTGCATCAATGACACATTATCCAACAATCTCCCAAATAATCAAACCATTGGCATCAATTACAACGTGATCCAAGAAAATTATATTCAATTCAAAATAATGTGAAATACGGAAAGGAGGATCAAGTAGATTAGTGGAAACAATGACAAGGAATCCAATCAACATATACATCTTGAATGAGATCGAAGAAGAAAGATGTTGTTTGGGAAAAGAAAATGAAAGTTGGATTTGGAATAGGAGAATGGGCCATATACACTTCGACAATCTTGTCAAAATCAACAAGAAGAAATATGTAAGATAAATGCTATAAATTACAAATCCAATGAATACTATGTGCAAGCACTGCCATCATGGAAAACAAAGAAAAGTTTAATTCAAGACAAATGAATAATCTACGACAAAATCATTAGATATTGTACACATTGATTTATGTGGTCCCATGATAACAAAAGGAGTATATGGTGAACAATAATTCATGCTACTCATTTATGAATACCACAGAATGACCCGGGTTTTATTCCTCAAGAAAAAGTCATAAGATTTCGAATGTTTCAAAGTATTCAAGGAATTGGTTGCAAATGAAACTGATTTGAAAATCAAATGCTTAAGATTAGATAATGGAGGTGAGTTTACTTCAAATTAATTCAAGGATTTATGTGAAGAACAGGGAATAAAAATACAATTATTAATAGCTATAGCACCTTAGCAAAATGGATTTTTTGAAAGGAAAAAAAATTGTACAAGAAATGGACATAACCATGTTGAATGACTCCAACATAAGTGATATATTTTGGGGACAATAAATGCATACAACCATTCATATCTTGAACATAGGATTGATCAAAAGTAATAGTTATAAGACTCTATATGAGTTATGGAAAGGAATACCGACCAATGTCAAACACTTCAGATTGTTTGGAAGGAAGTGTTACAGAAAAAAGGAAGACAAGAAGATTCAAAAATTTGACTCACGGATGGACGAAGGCATATTTTTTGGTACTCATACAAAAAAAAAATCACATAATTTCTACAATCTAAGACTCAATAATATAGTCGAAAGAATCAAAGTAAAAGTTTATGAAACAAACTTTTTGAAGACTAGGAAGGAAAACAAAAATTAAAACATATTTTTGTTATAGCATCATTTTACAATATACATGCATATTATGACTCATTGGCCTATGTTACATCCCTTTCCTTGCTTGTAGGACTTAAATCCAATTTTTCCTCCTCAAAATGAGATGAATACTCATAATATTGTGTTATGTTCAAGGGAGACACAAGTACCTTCCATATGTAAAATATTTAGACTCATTCCCATCCTTTTTGTTTTTTGTATTTTTCATATTATAAATCCTAAAAAGGAATAAAAGAATGCTATAGTACCATGGAGGAAATGAGCATCACAGGAAATAAGCTATTCCCAAGTGAACTAAACATACCTAATCGCAATGCAAGGAAACACGTACATGATATGGATTCTTGAGGGAATTTTCCTCCAGGGATAAAAGGTGTCAAGTTGTAAAAAACAAATTGCAAGGCTGGTGACTATTTCTGAATGCATACAATTGGCTTATACAATATAAAGTTCAAGCCAACATTAGGCCTAAAAAGCACAAGCAATCAATATGATATGTCGACACAACTTAACACATAAATGAGGGATCCCCATAGGATATTAGCCAAAATAAGAATGAGAATAATATATGAGGCTTCAACACAAATTCATGGTGATACTAAAGAGGGATCCCAAACCTATGAAAGTATTTCAGCATGGGTATCAAACTACAAACAAGGTTCTAACTAGGTATCCCATGAAAGGTAGTGTCTACCACATGAATTACAACACTTCTAAACAACATAGAAGGTTTTGTAACACAACTCAATGGGGTCGATCCTAATCCAAAATGAAAAACGAAATGGATAATGAAAACATGCATGAAGGGGAAAATCTAACCTAAATTCAAGTTTCGAGATCATTACTCATCAAAATGGAGTGACATGGAAGACAAGGTACCAAACAAAAATGTATTCAAAGAGATGTATGTTGGGGTACATGCTCAACTACATAATTAGTGACATACTCATCTTTTCCATTTTTCCTACTATTTATGAGGACTGTTATTTAAAGCATCTCAAATTATAACATGTCTATTTTTAGCCAGTGGATTCCTATATGTAATACCATGGGAAAATACCACGGGTTTCAAAAATCATGGGCTCATAAACCACCATTCGGAAAATTCCTATTTTTTAGCTACCATTAGGCCAATTCCTATTTTTTAGCCACCATTAGGCAAATTCCTATTTTTTAGGAGATAATTCCTATTTCCTTAATTTTAGAAGAAATTTACTATTTTATGGATATAGAGCGCACTTTAGTAAGAATATTATTCTCATAGGGATGTGCACATTACCGACCTAATACTTGGAGTTAAATCACTTCATTTATTTAGTGACTTTCCATAATTAGCAAATTCTCACTCAGTTAGGACTTTAGTTCCATTCTTGGACTCATGTTTTATTCTTGGATATTTTTTCCATTATGGAATGCTTGTTGACTTCATGTAGATTTATCACTAAGTTCGCACATCTATGTTTTACCATTTATTATTATTAGAAACTTTTGACTTTAGTTAATTGTTTCTATTGGGAGAAGTTAAATTTTTACTTGAGCATGCACATGTAAATCCCAACATAGTGCACATTAATGCTCATGTGGATATTCCTATATATTGTAATCATTTCCAAGGATTAATACATTGTGATTAGAGTTGGTTCCTTAGCCTCGTATGTGTGAATATTGATTTCATTTTTCTCTCTCCTCTCTCTCTCTCTTTTGCAATTAGCTAGTGTAGTATTTCCTTCTCACAATTAGGTCTTAGATTGTGGTTTAATCCTACATGGTACCAGATCCATTATTGTGAGGGATTATTAACTTTTATTGAACTTTTATATATCATATTGGATATCCCATAGATAACTATGGATCAACCATCTTCTTCAGTGAATTTGAAACCCTTCAACTATTTTGAGTGGAAATCTAAGATAGAGATTCTACTTCGAAGCAAGGGTTTATATAGGATCACCACAGGGACTAAGGTCAAGCCTTCTTCATCCATAGATAAATAAAAATACTTCAATAGAATGGATTAATCCTACTGGATATTGTTCTTTATCATCTCTCCATATCTCCTCTTCCATGCCGATACTTGCAAGAATCCTAACAATGTTTGGACAAAGTTGAAGGATTTGCTAGGAAAGAAAGACAATATAGGAGGTCATCAGCTGGAGAATGATATAAATGAATTGAATCCAAGATATCTTCACACCCTAAATGACTACTTATATAATTTTAAAACTTTTCTTTCTCATGTTAAGGCTTGTGCAATTGATGAGAAAGATGAACAATTAATATTTTCAATTCTAACAAAACTAGGACCAAAGTATTATGTCTACACTTCCTCTTTTCATACTAGCAGGTTATCTATGGGGTCTACATGGAAGATTACATCCCTATATGATTTCATGGAGTCACTTATCCATGAGAAAACAAACCTCATCCAAATAAGGGCACTTAATAATTCTAACCCCAATGCGCTTACAACTCAATGAAGTTCAAAGAAGAATAAGCAGAAGAAAAAGGGTAAAAAAGAACAAGAGAACACGAAGGAAGGTAAAAACAATTCCACAGATGAGAGTTCAAGTTCCAAGGAATAAAAAGGAAAGAAGGAGAACACAAATTGTTCCTATTTTAACATGGAATTCTATCTTGAGAGTTATTGCATGAAAATGATCATAAATATCATAGAAAAAACACTTGAGAAACAACACCTTGACGATTTTATTACAGATAATTCAAGGAGAAACAGATCATCATCAAGAGGTATTGGTCATGCATTACTTGCTATTTCATCTTCTCACAATGCTCGGGTTCTTGATCTAGGGGATACCCATGACATGTCCTCATCAGATAGACTTCTCTAATACTTGGATACTTGTTCCAAACCACCAATATTCATGGGATATGATTCTTCTACTGAGGTGTGCAGTAGGGTTAGAGTTGATATAGACCATGAATTCTTTTAGGATGTACTTCATGTTCGGAGATTTCAGTGAATATTCTCTCGATCTATCAAATCACTCATTTAGGTATAGGGAATAATATCAAGTTCACTTCGAACTCAGTTATTATTTGTGATTTGTTAGATGGTTCTAAAATTGTTGTTGGTGAGGTTAATCACCATTCCAGGTTGTACACCTTCTCTCACTTCACTCATAAATATGATTGTCTATCTATTCTAACACATGATCATGAAGAGTATAGGTTGTGTCATGATTGGTTTGGGCATCTGAATTTTAAATATTTAGATCATCTTAGTAAGGGTGGAATGGTAGATGGATTACCCCACATTCGATACAAGAGATCGATATTCCTAGGGTTGCATACTAGGAAAAAATCCCGAGGAGAAGGTCAACAGAGGTAAAGCATGGAGGGAATCATCACTTATATATTTGGTTCACAATGACATTACAGGTCCTTTCCCACACCTATCGATAAGTAAAACTAAGTAGGTTCTTACTTTTGTTGATCATTTTTGGAGATATACATGGGTCTACTTTGAGTGTCTTAAAGATTTCAAGCATCTAGCTGAGAAACAAACAAGGAAGAGGATTAATAATATTTGTAAAGATAATGGAGGATATTATGTGAATAAGTATGTTGAGCATATTTTTTTATAATTAGGTATATATTTACAACACATAGTTTTGCATACTCCACACCAGAATGGGGCACCAAAGAGAAAGAACAAGATATTGAAAGAGATGGACAATTGTATGTTGTAGGCTAGAGAACTACCTCCAAAGTTATGGAATGAAGCTATCACTTGTGTAGCCTACATTCAGAATAGATTTCCTCATAAATCAATCAATGGATTCACTCCATATGAGGCTTGGGGTGGGAAGAAACAAGAAGTCACTCACCTAATAATTTTTGGCTCCCATCCATGGGCTAGGATCCCTTTCAATAGGAGGAAAGATATATAATATCAAAGTAAGGAGTGTATTTTTGTTGGATATATAGAGGGAGTGAAGGGATTCATATTATTGTATATTACTTCAGATACATTATTCATTCAAAGGAGTGTTAAGTTTGAAGAGGGTCCTTCACAAGTACTTCCAGAGCAGTCCACGTCTCCCTCTCCATTACCACTAGTTGAAGAACTTCATGAGACTTCTTCTGATCAAATATTTGAATATTATATATATGATATTTATGATCAGCAACAAGAATTTGTATGTCTAGAGCATTGAAATAAATGGGAGAAATAAACTCTTCAAGAAACATGTGATCTAGTGGGTGATCCTGCCGACCCACAGAGAACCATATCTCATTTTGTGGATCCTCTACAACATTTTAATACCATGGATCCTACTGGGCCCTTCGTTTTGATGAATAGAAGTTGCAAAAGTTACATTGAATCTTAATTTTGGTGAACATAAGTTGCGCAAGCTTCTTAGGAGATGGATAATGGACTAAATAGAATAAATAGAAAGCAATTGGAAGGATAACGCAACATCAGTTTTGAAGAAAGAAGTTGCAACAAGATCAAGAAGAAGGTAGAACTCTTGGGCTCTCAACCAACAAAACTAGATCAGATTATATATATAGGGGACCCATATGATTGTAAAGGGGTTGGGTTGGGATTGTTGTTGTTGTTAGATTCAATATTGTTATCATCCATATTGCTAGTTTAGATAAAGTTATGCATTCAGAGTTCGGACCCGGACCAAGAATGTAATGGATTCATGTCGTGTTGTAGCGTTGATAGAGAAAGGTGATGAGATAACCTTGTCTCTCAGTAGTACATAAAATTTTCTATTAGCTTTGGCATGACCAATTTGTATACGTAACTCAATCTGATCTTGTATTCTGAGAAGAAACATGTTATATGATAATATAGTGGGAGACCCAAATTTTCTTAAAGATAACATGTTTATTTAGTCTTCTGAATTTATTGAATGGTATGTTATATTTATGTATGATACACTTAATTGGTTATATCTTTCTTATGAATATCCTCGCAACTCTATTTTCTTCATTCTCGGTTAGGAAACGTTCAGATATGCTATAGGTTTAATCTAGCTTACGCAAGATTGATATGACTCCTAATACTTCAAATATTTGTCTAAGTATTCTCCTTACCCTTCCCTCTCTTTCTCGTCTTGGTTTCACTTTGGGTGAAAACTCTTCCCTCCCGAGAAGATGAAAATGCCAACGCTCTAGATTACTTCAGTACCTTTTGTTGGAAACTGTAAGAGGACCCTAGTTTTATCACTTCCATGCCAACAAAATGGTTCCATTTCTGGGACATGAACTTGGGTCTCTCGGGTGAGAGCCGAGTATCCTAACCAACTAGACTACTACAAAATTATCACCCTCAAGAAGACAAATGTCACATGCAAATAAGGGTCGCCTAGCCAATATGTTCAAGATGTGGCACTCAAGCTCAGATTCAGAGAATATGGAATTCAACAATGCAATGGTCCTGAAGTGGTACAAACAACTCATCCATGCAACTCATTGGTTACGCATATGATCCATATGGATCTCAGGGGCCATCCACCTTTTTCACTGAATCACCATTTTGAGCCTGTGGTTATGATAAACCATGATATTTACCCTTTTGATGGGGAATGGAATGTAAAGTCATATTCATTTGTTAATCATATACATCATGTAATGATTTCCTAGTGGTCATATGTACATGCCTACATGATAACGTTAATGCACCAGATCCCATTAGAAATCCATAGTTAAGCACACTCAGGATATAGTACTACTGGGATAGGTGACCTCAAGGGAAGTCCTAGTGTTTTAAATTTCTATGGAATTTTATAAACTTAGTCCAATTTATCCCACATGCATCATGGGAATTGTTCTCCTCTTACTCTCATATATAATTGAGGTGAAGGAGGCCCTTTAAGCAGGCAATGGCATGTGATGTAAATCTTGTTGCGAATGAAGCATAACCAACATCTCTTTCCTTTCAGAGATAGGCTACCCTATTCTGCCAATTTGTGTTCTACAATATTTTTCTATCTTATTTAGTAATAGGAGTTGGGTTTCAGAGTATTTTTGCATTCTCTTCTATATTTTTGTGTATTTCATTGTTATATCTCGGTTATATTTTTGTCTTCATGTCTTTCTCAAAATAATCCAGATCAGTGGTATCAAAGCAATCTTCTCCTTGTTATTTCTTAAAGGATATCCCCGACGAGGTCAGGGTATAGAGATTTGGGTCTCGAGCTAGTTTCACTTTAGGAAAACCTCTATCGCTAGCCCAATAAATCTCCCATGGCAGAAGAAAGGAGAGATGATAGAGTAGGATATCCTTTCAAGATGTTGTTCAAGGAAGTTGTCTTGTGGCAAAGGAACGAGATAATGGAAATTTTTTCTTAGATCCTTCGAATACTACCGATGGTGGCGACTGAGTCATATTTGACAAGAACCCATTTCTCAAGTGTGACACCCTTCAATGTACAAGTCAATTTTGATATCCCCTTATTTGAAGGCCAGATAGATGCATATGTTCTAGAAAAATGGTTGAATCTTCTAGAAGGTTATTACTCTATCCAAAAATTTTCTAATAGTGAAAAGATCACCTTCGTGCTCCTTAAAGATCTTCCCCATGTCAGAGCTTGGTGGGAAGGCTACTGGGAGAGGTACACTGTGGATGAATCTACACTATTTGGGAGAGAACCTAATTGGAAGGCCTTTGTAGATGAGATAAAGGAGGAGTTCTACCCTGTCAGAAACTATGATGACCAATACATGAGATGGGCAACTCTATGTCAAAAAAGAGACCAGATGGTGTCGGAGTACACCAACATATTTCATACCTTGTGCTCAAATATAGGTATCAAAGTATCCGAGAAACACTTGGTTTTGAAGTACCGCAGTGTTCTACATAGGTACATCCAAACATAGATGGATTTCTTGGACCTATCCTCACTGGGAGATTTTTATTGATATGCATTCAAAATTGAGAAGAAATTAAAGCAACAGAGTAAGTGAAGGAGGAATGTAAAAGGAAAATCTAACTCACATAATGAAGGACAGATCAAGGAACGAAAAACTCAAGAGAGCCAACCCCAGATGTAGAAAAAGAAGGGTAATGGGAAGTCTAAGAAAGACATTGGAAAGTGGTGTGAGTTCCACAAAATCCCTTGGAACAACACTGATGAATGTCACTCAATACACACATTGGTGGCCAAGATCAAAGACAAAGAGTTGAAACCCAACTTGGACCCTAATTGAAAACATAATAAAAGAAGATAGATCATTTATGTAGAGCCCACTGCTACTGTAGCAACTACAACAATCCAACTAGAAGAGGATCCTGAGGAGGGGGAGAAACTCTTCCATTCACAGATGTGGGTGAAGGGGACCCCATTTCATTTTATTGTTGATAGAGGAATCCAAAATAACATCATCTCAACATAGGTTTTCAAGCAGTTGGATTTGAAAAAAACTCCACACCCGCATCCATACAACATCGCGTGGCTTCACCAGGGTCAAGATCTTTGTGTCACCCAGCAGTGTCGCATGTACTACGACATCAAGCCCTTCAAGGATGAGGTAATGTGTGATGTTACTCCACTATAATTATGTGATGGTTTATTAGGACAACCATATATGTGGAGGCGTCATTCTGTTTATCAGCCTCGACTCTGTAGCATCTTTATTAGTTTAGGGGTCTTCTATAAAAGATACCAGAGGTTGTTCTGACTATTGTCCCACCAAAACAATGCGATAAAGTAATCTCTCATACTGCAAAGTTTAACCTCTTCACAATCCTATCAGAAGGTGAAAAAAAGGACACCATAACCATTGTATCCTCATCCCAATACCTTTATATCTAGCATAAGTAGATCGACAAGATTGTAGAAGATTGCCAAGATGTTCTCGTTGCATCTATGGGGGTGCCTCCACAATGCCCAGTCAAGCAAGGTTATAAAAGAACCCTTTATACTCTTCATTCTACATCTTCACCGATGAAGTCCTCCCACACTCAGGTAGATCATGCAGCTAGATTGGTTAAACGGATCCAACCCCTCCAACAACAGGTTCATGACAACCCTTAACAAGCTAAGCATGACATCTTCTTCAACAAGGAAAGCAATGCACAAAGGTACAAATATAGTAGAAGTATCCCTATATCCTAAGGAAACTTGATGCAATGGGGACCATTTCTTCCTAAGTGGGGAGGAATGATCCATATGGATCTCTAGGGCCATCCACCTTTTCCACAGAATCACCATTTTGAGCCTGTGGTTATGATAAACTATGATATTCACCCTTTTCATGGGGAATTTAATGTAATGTCATCCTCATTTGTTAATCATAGACATCATCTAATGATTTACTAGTGTTCATATGTACATGCCTACAACATAGTGTTAATGCACCATATCCCATTAGAACTCCGCAGTTAAGTGCTCTCACACTAGAGTAGTACTAGGATGGGTGACATCCCGGGAAGTCCTAGTGTTTTACATGCCTATGGAATTTTATAAACTTACTCCAATTTATCCCATATGCATCATGGGAATTGTTCTCTCTCACTCTCTCACATATAATTGAGGTGAAGGAGGCCCTTTAATCAGGCAATGGAGTGTGATGTAAATCTTGTTGCGAATGAAGCATAGCCAACATCTCCTTCTTTTCAAAGATATGCTACCCCATTTTGCCAGTTTGTGTTCTACGATATTTTTCTATCTTATTCATTAATAGAAGTTGGGTTTCACTATATTTCTATGTTCTCTTCTATATTTTTGTGTTTTCATTGTTATATCTCGGTTATATTTATGTTTTCATGTCGTTCTCAAAATAATCTGGATCAACATACCACATGAATTGTTGAATCTCAACACCTGGAACATCGCATTTGGGATAAATAACCACTATAATTTTGTTTGTATTAGGCATGAGAATCCTGAGGACTTCCACATGATATCATTACCATTCTATATGGACAAAGAATACTTCAATGAGGAAGTCATGTCATGAATCGCTGTTAAGTACAACCCATGCAAGTCTGGTATGCATTACCTCTTGCCACCAAAGCTCCTGAAGAAAATGGGGCATGACGAAGGAGTAGGGCCAAGTTATGACCCAACAAAAAAGAAGAATAAGGTCCAAATGACGATGGAATCATTAGAAGAAGAGGACGAGGAACCCCTAGAGTGGAAGAAGAGGACATTGTCGGTGTTTCTACAGCTCCCAAAACATGTTGTTTTATCAGGTAAGGATATGAATGAAATCCTTTTCGTTTCATTTATAGAAGATGTCTCGGTAACAAAACCTCAAACAGGGGTTTCCCCGACCAAAGTGATAAATCCATAGCCAATATCCTCGGTTGTACATCTTACCATATAAGTCACTCGAGCTTCCTAGGCTATGATCAACATCATAAATGATCCTGAGCCCGATGCCAGTGCATTATGAACCGTCATTACTTATCAATACCCATCACCACCATAAGAGACCATTGTTCATTCCTGACCCACATACCTCGAACCAATCTAGCTGGATAACCTCGAACCTTCTGAGAATGTAGAAGAACCCATTACCTTGACCACCAAAGCCTTGAGCCAAACAGCCACTCCATTGGTACCCATTTTGGTCACACTACGTTCAAAAGAAATTCTATCGACAACAAGAAATTCCATCATTCACCCCAGAATCGCAAGTTCCAGGCACCTAGAGTCCTCTTTCAACAGTCAATGTTGAGATTCCCATCATCAGAAGTGATAACCCAAACGTTTCATTAAATACAGAGGCAGGTGTTGGTTGTTGACATAGACCCCAAACCCTCGGGTTCAGGTCTACGTAGGATCATTCAAAAACCTCCTCGAGCTGAAGAAATTCAAAAGAAATTCCAAATAAATTCACATCGACAACAAGAAATTCCATCATTCACCCCATAATCGCAAGTTCGAGGCACCTAGAGTCCTCTTTCAATAGTCAATGTTGAGATTCCCATCATCAGAAGCCATAATCCAAAAGTTTTGTTAAATACAGAGGCAGGTGTTGGTTGTTGACATAGACCCCAAACCCTCGGGTTGAGGTCCATGCAGGATCGTTCAAAAACCTCCTCGAGCTGAAGTGGCTCCTTTGCAACCTCAAATATTCGAACCATAGGTCCTTCACCTCCACACGACGTTCAACCAAAACCATAACCTTTTCTTGAAAATAGAATTTCAGGTCCCGAGACTCCTTGAGTCCTGATGTCGAGAGTCCTTGAGTCTTGATGTTGAAAGTCCTTGACTCCTCGATCTCTCAAATCCACTAGTTGGTGATGAAATCCAACATCGCAACAACGAGATTAGAAGGGGCGGGGCTAGGGTGGAAAATTTATGCTAAAGACCTGCTTAACGGAATTATACCCTGGTGCAAGCTCCCACACATAATCGTGGGTATACCCTCCAAAGAGCCCGAGTGAGTTTGGTCAATGTCAATTCGAGGTACCGTGAAGACTTTCCCCTCCACAGTCACCTTGGGTAAGAACCTAGAGAGATAGGCCACTAAGGTCACCACAAACAATAGTAAAACCTGGGGAAACAATAAACAGTCTGATCCACATGCAAGGGCAGGGTATCTAGCCCGAAATCAAATCAAAAGGCTTCCACTCATCATTGTGGGTATACCTCCGAGTGACCCCCGTAATACGTGCAATATCTACATTGATGTCAACAAAGAAGGGTGAGTAACTCTGCCAAGATCAATGCGACCTAGTGCTTGACCCTTGTGTGAGAAGGGCTTCCTAGGAAAATATGTTGCAAATGGAATTTAACACTCCTTAACTCAAGATGCTATTGTGTGTTTTATGATTTTGGAG
>JASDQU010197620.1:501-12157 GCA_032191745.1 Picea mariana | reverse complement strand
GTTCGTTTCCACCCAACCGTAGGCGTAGCGACTCCTACTGGATTTACCACTAGCCACCCCCGAGCCGAGACCACAATGTCCTGAGACCTGCGTCTCTCTGTCTGCCAGTGCCCAGGAGCGAAGGTTGCAATCCTTCCTCCTGCGATCACTCAATCTGCGTAGAAAATTGCCAGAGTTCCTCTCGCGTCTGCCCTCTCAATCGCCTCTACCATACGCCTTATCCTCTCGCGAGGTTGCGTGTGGCACGATTTCCCTCGCACTGATCAGGCCTGACGGCTCTACGGATGGGTGGTTCACCATCCCATCCTGCATCAAGCCATCCGCCTACCAGTCTGCGAGCCATTAATTTTCAGGGCCAGCGAGCCGCTTTTGGTTCTCCGGGCCAGTGGAGTCCAAATACGGTATTTAATTCTCGGTGGAAGTTAACACCACCTTTTCAGGGGCCTTCCACCGCCATTGTGGTCTCTTTTTCTGCACATCCCCTCTCAACAGTTCTGTAATATAAATTCATAATGTTATTTACATTTTCATCATGCTTTAGCATGGTAATTCCTGTATTAGGATTAATTACAAATTTGGGGGAAACAGGGTGTTACAGATTTAGATTTGACATTTTTAACATATCCCACCCAAAAACCGATGGCATTCAAAAGCACCATATTCAAAGACATTCACTAACTTAAGACACGAGCTCACTAACCGTGAAGAATCAACCAGTCCATCTTCATGGCTTCAATTTCTTCATTGTTGGAAGAGGGTTAGGGAAGTACAACCTTAAAAAGGTATCAATCTTCTCATCTTCATGAATGAATGTAGCGGTTGGAATGCCCATTTATTTTAGAGTTGCCAATCCAAATGGTTATATTTTAATTTGTTTTCCCTAATTTTTTTTCCATGTTTTAGTACCTGTAATATTGATTTCATGTATATCATTTAATTTTTATTTTCCATGTTTTTAAGTACTTGTAACATTGATTTCATGTATATCATGATAACAAAATAGAGTAGATTGATATAAAGAAAAGTGTAGTTTAAATGTTTAATTTTTTGGTATTTTTATGGGTATATTTTTCTTATTAATTTTTTCAGAAATTTAGTCAAAAATTGTTGGAACTTCAGATTTGATTGATTGTGTTTGTATAATTCAAATATCCAAAAAGTTTTTGAGAATACTGAATTTATTTATGCATTCAAAAATGCAATTTTACCTAGATCTATTAAAATTCATATAAAAAAATTCAAACGCCTAAAAGAAATTGCAATTCCAATTGTGTGATTTATACCTTGTCTTATAAACTGCACACCACTTAAACCCACGGCAACGGTTTTGGCGGTTTTGGTGGAGAATGGAGATTTAACGAATCTATATTGTCTTCTCCGCATGATCTCCATGGTGCTGGGTGAACAAGATTCAAAATTTTATTGACCCGCCAAATAAAAAATATGTTTTCTATATGAAAATATTTTTGAATTTATCTCCAGAGGGTTTTAAAAGTATGTGGATTCTTATCATTCATACGTAGTGACTTAAATTGTCATACATTGTTTAATTCAAATATTTTAAATTATTTATTAATTATTAATTAATTAATCAATTTTCTTGATGTTCATGCGTTTAACTACTTTTTAACATGAACAATTTTCTTACAAAACATATTTATATTTTTATGGAGGGTTTTTTAAAATCGCAAATTAGGTTGGGAATAAGCGATAATATTGCTAATTATATTTTTGTTAAGTCGAAAGGTGTACACCTATTGATTATGAGCACATTTAATAGGTTTTTAGTGCGTAATCAATTTTGTATGGACAAGATTAAATATTGATAGAATATTCTTAATAGTCCCAATAAATCAATAGTTGTGATTTCAACCACTAAATTCCTTACTATTATAAAGACATCAGTTTAAGTGTTTATTTTTTTACTTTTACTTAATCATATTTAAAATTTTCTATTTACATATCTATTTAGTTTACATATCTATTTTCTGTGTTTTTTTTGTTCCATTTTATAGTTACGTTCACTGTGTTTTACTTTCTGAACGAACAGAAACCTTTAGGCATTCACCAACCACGAATTTGTGGCTTTGCTACTCTATATGATATGATAGAGTTTGATTGGAGAAAAGTGACTTGTATCATTTCTCAACTACAAAATACCTTTTAAAAAAAATGAAATACAGGTTCACAGAGAATCCGACGTCAATTGGATGACGGAAGATCAATAATTAAGTGGAACGGAAGGAAAGACATGACGGGACGGAACGGGCCATTTTACTTTTTGTTTCGTCCACAACTCTACATCGAAACATGTGTACAGTTCAACCTCCCTCAATATTCTAATCTTTTCTTCTAAATCGTGACTCCCTTTTTTCTTTTGTTAACTTTAACCCGACAATGAAGTGAGCGTGGATCCGCGAAAAAAGTGAGGGACGAGTGGAATCTAATCTTGTCTGCACCTGCCCACTCTGAACTTGTAATTTCATGTATACGTCATCATTGTTGCACCTGGTCACGCTCAATGATCTAATCTCAGTTATATACATATTGATGTTATATATCATTAAATATTTTTGGAATAATACTAAGGACTTTACGAATAATTTGAAAAACCAAAAATGAAACGATATCTTTCAAGTTCTCTCAGTCTTACTTTTTCTGTTGCCATGTGGTAAATATAAAAAAGTATCGTTAACAATACTTCGTGATTTTGTGGATTATTGAGTATTATTTAGAGGATTTGAATACATTATTTTAAAAGGATATATATATATATATATATATATATATAACCGAATCTTTCTAGACGCATTTAAGTTAAGAAGGAGCGTCTTTAGGATAGATACACAAGGGTGTGTAGAAAAGTAAGATTAATATTTCATAATACTAAAATATTTTTAAATTTTCAAAATGTAAAAGGAGAGATGTACATTTTAGAGTAGTATGGAATAGGTTAGAAATTCACATTTTTTTTTCTCGAATTCTATGAAATAATTTTTTTTGAAAAGATATAGATTTTTAGATTTTTTAAAGTTTTAAGTTGTTTAAGATATCCTTAAAATATATGGGTATAAAGAAACTATGTCTTTTCAACTTTAATCTCTCTCTATATATATAATTTTTAAGTGTATGAGGGTTCCTTGTCCCATAAAGAAGGGGGTCTCATAATGTCTGGCTTGGCCGTGACCTTAAAAATGGATTATTATTATTATTATTATATATGAGTAAAATGGAAGTCTTCATATGCAATGGTCTAGTGAAAAGAGAGTAGCATAATTAAGTTCAAACTACATACTCTGTAGATTTAGGGTTTGCAAGAAGCCAAACATACATGTCACCAAACCAAAAGGCTAAAAAGTCCAAAAGTATCATACACTGATACAAAGTACAGAAAGATCAACAAAGAAACAATCATCAAAAGAACTACATATTAGAGAGGGCACCCTCTCTAATTGTGAGCAAACCTCCTTTAGAGTATTCTTCAAGAACAAAAACGTTTTTTTGGCAGTAGCAATGCAATTTTAAAAAATGCATCAACTAAAGTATTATGCTCCCATAGAATATGAGTGAAGTTGAGATGATTAAACATAGCAGTAATATTATGAAGTTGATGTGTAATATGTTGAAGGCCTAGAAGGTGCAATAGTACAAACAAAGCTTTAAATTCTTCAAATTTTTTTATCCCCGGTCCTACATTTGTTTTTCCATAAACAAAACAAGAGTAAAAAAAGTAAAGAATAAATCCCATGCCACAAACTCTTCTTGGGCCTTGACAGGCACCGTAAAAAAATTCCCATGCATCGGATTTGTTTATCTCCAAATCATGGACCAAACAAGGTTGTTTTATCTTTTGATCAGATTTACAACGAGTGAGAATAGCCAAAGCATCCTCAAATATTTTGATTGTAGGGTAGCTCTTATATTCAAACAAACTCGCATTCCTAGACAACCAAACCCCCCACACTAATAGAATCAGAAGCACCCTAAGGACCTTCAAGGTAGGACGTATGAAATTCTCCTGAAAACAATTAGCAATCGTACCTTTGTCCCATAAATGATCCAACTCCAGTTGCCTCTCTATTTCCATCCAAACTTGACGGGAGAAATGACAACCTAGAAATAAATGAGAATTAGTTTCATCATGCCTTTTGCATAGATAACAAAGTCTCGGTCCATGTTTATTCAAAATCTGCAACCTGTCCCAATTCAAAATTTCTCCATTCAACACTAGCCAGAAGAGCAAGATACCTTTTAGAGGGCTTCAAATTTTTCAAAATTTGTTGTACCACCAAAGGTTAGGATTTTCTCCCAAATCTTGAATGCCAAATATCCTAATTTGGCCGAGTACTCACCCCCAACACTATTGAAAGACCAAACTTGTTCATCCTCACTATCTGATAATTGCACATGAGCTTTGTGCAATTCAAACGTATATTGGGACCAGAGATTGTGCCACCTTTCATCAATGTTAATATCTACAACAAAATCCATTCTTGATACCAGATAGTTGTTCTTGTAACATCATCGATGCGATTCAAAGTACAACAACCAATTTCCTGAAGCTATGTTATAAGATACCTTGTAAGAAAAACACATTCTCCATAGCYCGAAATAACATCCTTCTTGATCCTTACATTAACACCARTACCAAATTTCCAAGCTAGAAAATTCCCCATGATAGGAAATGTGCGWGAGAGAGCCCACCATTGATTGGAGACATTTGAAGTGCTTTTCTSTCTGTGGCGTATCCATTCCAGAACAAAATCTAGAGCAATATATTTTTCTATCAAAATGTGTCTCCAAAGGATATCTCTGGTSAAGAAAACCCAATATTTACCAGCTAAATCCTTACAAAAAAATCCAAATATCTTTGGGACCCCATCCCCTAAAKCACTTGGGCTTTGAAAGGATTTTCCAGTTTTCCARGTGAGACCCCATATAATCTTCACTTCCTTTCCAAACGAAAGTTAAAAATATTTTCTGAATGTGATTTAATATTCCGTTATGAATGAGTGCTAGTAAGTGCCAATACATCGGTATAGMTTCAAGCACATATTTGTTTAGGATCAATTTTCCTCCTCATGACATCCAACGGTTACACCATAAATTTACTTTCCTTTCTATCTTAGATAAAAGACATTTCTAATMTGCGACACTATAATTAATGGGTTTAAGAACAAATCCAAGATATTTAAACTCTTCCTCCAAAGCAWATGTAGAGAAATTGAAAATCCCAGAGATATTGTGCCTGATAACTTCCTCCACTTCCATAAAATAAATGGATGGTTTAGTTGCATTTGTAACCATTCGTGTAGCATCACTAAAATGATCTAGGATTTCCTTTAAAACCTACCCTTGTACTTTGCACAAAAACAAAAAATTGGCACATCATCCACAAATAATAGATGTGTAAGTTGTTCATTCCTACCCAAACTAACTCCTTGAATTTTTTTGACTCTTTTTTCCTCCAAGATTGCCCTACTTATCCCATCAACATCCAAAATAAAGAGGTATGGGGAAAGTGGATAGCCTTGTATCATCCCCTAAGCAACCTTGAAAAATAATGAACCCGGCCCATTAATTAGAAAAACAAAAGGAACAATAGACACACAACACATGACCCATTTCACTTGAATGAAAGATCAAACCGTGTTTGAATAAGCAATAATTTGAGGTAAAGCTATGAGACGCAATCATAGGCCTTAGAGAGATCAATTTTTAAGATAAAAACATGACACTTTTGGATTTTAGTTGTATGCATACCTTCCTACGTTGAACTTATTACTTCATGGATAAGTCAACCCTTAAGAAATCCAATATGTTATGAAGTAATGACATTGGATAAAATGGGTTTAATTTGAACCACAATAATATTTGCAATAATTTTATATAAACAATTACACAAAGCAATTAGATGAAAGTCATCAAATGAATTGGGGTAGTCCAGTTTAGGAATAACTGCTAAAATGTTGCATTTATACAACTCGACATTTTACATGTCATTTGCACTTCTTCCACTACCCACAGAAGCCCCCCCCCAAAAAAAGATCAAAGACATATTCAAATAATTCAACAATATATCCATCCGGCCCTGGGCTCTTATCCCTTTTGAAGGATAAAATGATAGCAAGTAATTCAGATTCGATGACCTCACTGAACATGGTTATTCTCTTCCTCAACTAGTCTTGAAAAATAAGAAAATAATAAACCAAAACATTCCAAGTAGAATTATACCAGAAGGCCATCAAGGCCCGAGCTTTTTTCTTTTTGGAAATTGAGGAGGACTAATTGTAGTTCCTCTTTATAAATTTATGCCATCAATTGTCGATTGTTCCCTTCTTGATCGATGAATCCGAGAAAAATATAGGCTACTTGTAGCACTGCATTGATGGAGGCCTGGGAGTCTTCTTTGTAGAGATTTTGTAAATGGAGAATTCTTGTTGAAGCAATGTCTTCAAAAGAGGTGGTAGAGGTGCCATTTTCCGCATCTATGTCCAAAATGGTGTTAATTAACTTCCTAAAGTTGGAAAAGTTGTGGAAGATTTTTTTGTTCTCATCCCTGGCTTGTAGCTAAAGAGCTCTACTCTTTAATCCCCATTCCTTCTCTCTATTAAGGAGTATCTTCCTGCATTCCTACTCTAGAAGTTTTAAACCTTCTTTTTGAGTCTCTGAAGGAGTTCTTTTTCTTTCTTCAGCAAACCAAAGCTTCATTTTTTCCTAATATGTCCTAGTAGCTGAGACTCATTTTTACTCCATAGTGACGTTCAAGGGGGTGTTAGATAAATTTCTATTTTCGACACACTAGTTCAATAGGAGTTAATTGACTAGTTCTATTTTGGACTTTCTATTTAGATAATCACTATTATGCATGCATGCATTCCTAAGGAAATCTAACTACTTAATTGATTTTCTTAATTATGGAATGTTATTTCCTATATATGAGTGTATTCCACTCATTCATTGTAACACAATGATCACAATGATCATCATTGATTATCTCATTAGAGTAGTGTGAATATATTTTCTCATTCTTCCATACTGAATCTCTCGTCCTTTCTTGATAAGCTTTGTTTGTACTTGTTGTAGCTAGGTCTCCTGTGCAGGTCTCGATGAAACATTGGCATAGAAATATACCCACTTTGCTTCCTGCAATTTTAACATGCAAACACTTTGCACTAGTTCTCACAAATCCTAGTCTCTACACACTTTACATTGATTCTTGCACAAACTAAATGTCATCTCTTGTGCCAAGAACTCTACCCACTTTGTTGCACGCAACTCTAACCTATGGAAAATTTGTATTGGTTCCTGCCCATCCTAACCTCCAAACACTTTACATTAGTTCCAACTTATCCTAACCTCACCATTGAACACTTCACTTATTTACATTCCTTCCTACATATGCTAACTCCCCATTGAACACTTCACTTATTTACAAAGTTTTACTCCACATGGAACACTTTTTGCCTATCCATACAAATTTTTGTCCTAAATGTTTTTACTTCGAACACTTTACATTGTTTTTCACATATGCTAACCTCCCCATTGAACATTTCATTTATTTACTAAGTTTTACTCCACATTGAACACTTTAATTTTTTGCTTGTTTTTTACAAAGTTTTATACTAAATGTTTTTACTTGTTTTTTCTTTATTATTATCATTGTCCTCTTTGCATAAACAATAATTATATTCTTCTTTATTATATGTATTATATTTTGACAAAGACTATTCGTTACCTATGCATTTAGTTATATTGAGTTTCATTGTTCAACATATATTTCCTAACTAACTCAGCATGGACTACACTGCCATGCAACCCTTGTTAATATTATGAAAGGTATAATTGATATGCCTTCTTTTACATTTTAAGTTTTTGAAGAGATTTTGTATTAATGCTTTGAGTTATTACTCTTACTCTTTGCACACATTATTACATAACTAATATTTATAATAACTACCTAAAGAGGCCCCTTATATATACCTAACAACATTTGTTCGGGTGTAATACGTCCTTAACGCACATGAATAAATACTCATTTGTACATGTGGATGTCACATATTGAAAAAATATTTCGAATATATTAAGTCAAAATCAAAATTAAATGTTTCAAAATGACAAATTCCAAAGTTCGAACTTTTTGAAACCTTAAATTCCATATATAATTATATGTATTAACTTATTTTAATGATCACATAAAAGTGGTTGTTTGTAAAGTAATGTTAATCAACGTAGATTCATTTTAACTCTAGATCTATCATATACCAAGAGGGATCAAATCTCTTGAGGTGAAAACCTCTTTTAAGTGAAAAACTTGAGGAAAGGTTTGAATCTCAAGGGATTTGATCTATCTTAGAGTATGATAGATTTGGAGTTAATATGGATTTACACTTGTTCCAATCACGGGTGACTACATTAAAATTTTAGATAATCATCATTATGTATATGTCTTAGATGAATTTGATCATTTAAAAATTACTAAGTAACATCTATAATCTATAGTGAAATATCAATAAGGGCACTTCAAAGACCATTCTTGAACCTTTAAGTCAATAATTGTAGCGAAGGTCATACCCTACCTCCTTTGCTTTCCAATATTAAGAGTTTGTTTCTCCAACCTAATATGTTCCTCATAACTATATTTACATTATTTTACATGTTGTTGGTTTTAATGCACTGTATATAAAGAGGTCCTTGAATCCATTCTCATATATTGGATGCCCCTTGCTTGGATTTTGAAAGGTGTATTGGAAAAAAATTGGCAATTATGCTTTAGGTTTATTTGGTCTCAAGAGGTTGAGAATAAAGGGATGATGTTAGCTTCCTAGAAAAGGATTGCAACCCTAAAATATCAAGGTGAATGGGGCCTCCAGAGCATTTTTATGTTCTCAAATGCTTTAGCAACAAATAATGTATGGGTACTTATACAAAGATCTAGGCTTTGGCCTCAGGTTACAAAAGACAAATACATCTCTCCAAACTCAATAGAGGACTAGGTAAAAAAATCAATAAGAAAATATTAGATCATTTTAATTGTTTGGAAAGCAATCATCTCAGCATTCCCTCTGATTGGTAACTGGATGATATGGTGAACAAGGAAATGGGATAAAGTTCAATTAGGCCTTGAACCTTGGATATGAAGAAATGAAATGTATAAAATTCCAACCCATCTAATTCTTGATTTGAAAAATAGAGGTTATCACTCTTTGAGGCAAATTGCAAGACAAAACAAAGGAATTGATGGGCAATAACATTGGTTATCTTGGAGAGATATTGGCCTCAAGGAAGAGGATTATGACACTTAGGAGAACTACATTCAAAAACTAAGAATGTATTTCATGAGACTAAAAGATGAGGAGGATCAACTCATTTGGTCTCTAAACCCGCCAAAAATAATGAACCAAGGATAGGGTATAAAGCCATAGGAATTGATAGAAATGATATCCCACGGACCTGGTGGTGAAGGTATCTATGGAAATTCAAATGTTTATCCAAAATGAAAATATTTAAGTGGCTCCTATTGAAAAATAAAGCTCCAACCTAGGATATACTACATAAACAAAATTATGAGGGTCCATGGAGGTGTTGTCTTTGCATGATAGACATTGAATCCAATTCACATCTTATTATTTCATGTAGCTTTACAAAGGAGGTCTCTGGTTGGAATAAAACAAATTAATAGGCTTAAAAAATGCTTAGGGAGGAAATACCATTGAGGAAGCCCTCAAAAGATGAGTTTTGAACAAAGAAACCATGAGGTATAGAGATCTTCCCCTATTTATAGCCTAGGGAGTATGTTTAGCCAAGAACTCCAAATTGTTTGAGGAAAAGGCTACCTTACCTTTGAAATGTGACATACAAAAAATAAATCTTCTCTATGATTTTCCTGAACATAAATACATTCAAGTTACAAAACACATTTCCCAAGAAATAGTTATAAATAAAGAAATACCATGAGCATTTTTTTATGGGGACTCCCAAGGGACCCCTCTAGAGGTGGGGTTGGGGGAATCCTACATCTCTCCTCTAGCCACAACATATTTTTCAAAGCTAGAATAAGAAATGAAACCAACAACTTCTGTGAATTAATGACACATATGAATATAATGTTTTTAATGTGCAAATAGTAACAAAGGAATCACACCCAAGTGAACAAAGTGCTAGAATTCAATTTATAACTAAGAACTTCTTTAGAAACATTATAATATGTATTTTAGATTTTTTTTTCATTGTATTTTGTTAAAGACGTTTAATTGATCATTTTCTCCATGTCATTTCTATTCCATTATAGACATAAAGTTGCATTCTTCATGTGCTTAAAGTACAATAAAAATAAAAATAAATACACTGCACTTACAATGATATACAATTCATTTCTTTCCCTTTATAAATAAATCCTCTATCTTTCCCGTTTCCCCTTCTTTTTAAGTCCATGCCACCCCTCTAAAGAAGGATCCATAGTAACTAGCTATGAGTTGGAGGTCGAGAGATCAAAATTCTTAAAAGGACCCAATTTCTGTTAATGTTTATGCCATTATTATAGTTCTTTGCATTTCAATAGATAAGAGCATCATAAGAACAAGATCAATGAGAAATACACATCCATAAGAGACACAACATTTATCCTGGGAAACCCTCTAGGGGAAGAAAACCCAGCAAAAACTTCCTTATCATAAATAGCATATACAATGTTCAAGAGATAACTCAAACCAATACAGAAAGTCCTCCCCAAGAGATGTGCCACCCTTCTTCTCGTCTCTCCAACTTCCAATTGCAGCTTGCCTCATGAGATAATGAGCAAGTGAAGTGTGTCTAAGAAGTGAGGCACTAGCCTCTTATTTATATCAATCTAGCATGTGTGAAGAGTCACCATCTGGCAGGGCCAACCTCTCACTCTGGGTGGGTAAACCCACCTTTAATTAATTCTGGCCCTTCCATTATAACTGTTCGGGTCGACTTCTTATTCAGCACTTTGTAATTGTCCAATGACCAATCCGCAAAAGGGGATTTGGTGCTTATACAATTACCGACATGATTAATCCTCAATGGGGATTAATCCAATAACAACAATAATAATAAGACATGATTAATCCACAATGGGGATTTAATCCAATAATAAAATAATAATAAGAATGCTCTTCGCAGTTACATTATTTCAACACTCCCCCTTAACAAGAAGGGTATTCTTTATCAGCATCAGGTAAGAGAGGTCTGCATCATCAGTGGCATCTGGAGGACAATATCGTCAATATCATCTTGAACCATTGTCTAGCACATTTACGAGTCATTGGAAGTTTTCTTCATCAGCAACATCATCATTCTCAAAAGAATGCTATCATCATCTACATCAAATATGTATCAGTAAAAAAAATGATACCTCATCACAGCACTAGGCTGGCACATCACAGTACTACACTAGCTCAATGTCATAGCTGTTAAGTTGGTAGCTCAGTGTTAGTCACATCTTTCTTTATGTCTAACAACTAGGTCAGAAGAAAGTAATATCATCATCTCACTTTACGTCTAACAACTAGGTCAGAAGCAAGGAATCACAACGTCATGCTTTACGTCTAACAACTAGGTCAGAAGCATGACTCATCTTGCTTTACGTCTAACAATGAGGTCAGAAGAAAGGAACACATCAACATCTCGCTTT
>JASDQU010197618.1:0-19620 GCA_032191745.1 Picea mariana | reverse complement strand
TATTCATGTCATAAAAACTTTAAAGTTTATCAGATGGATGTTAAGTCAGCATTTCTTAATGGAGATCTAGAGGAAGAAGTATATATGGAGCAACCTGAAGGATTCTCATTGACAGATAATCCTAATTATGTTTGTAAGTTGAAGAAGGCCTTATATGGACTAAAACAAGCACCACGAGCTTGGTATTATAGACTAGACAAATTTTTACAAGAAAAAGGGTTCAAGAAAGGTACTATTGACAGTAACCTTTACATTAAGTCTGAAGGTGATAATTTACTAGTTGTTTTGGTTTATGTAGATGATATTATTTTTGGCTGTACTAATGAATCATCTGTCCAGTGGTTTGCTAAATCTATGCAAACAGAATTTGAAATGTCCATGATAGGAGAACTATCATATTTTCTTGGCTTACAAGTAAAACAAAGTTCTGCAGGAATATTTATTTCTCAAGACAAATATTTGAAAGAGATGTTGAAGAAATTTCAGATGGAATATTCTTCTCCAGTTAGCACACCTATGGTGGTTGGTTGCAAGTTGAGTAAAGATGATATCTCACCTAATGTTGATCAAAGGACATATCGCTCTATGATAGGTAGTCTTCTATACATCATAGCATCCCGTCCTGACATAATGCATGCTGTAGAAATGGTAGGAAGATATTAGGTTGCACCTAAACAAAGTCATTTGCAAGCTGTCAAAATGATATTCAGGTATTTGAAAGGAACAATGACTTATGGTCTGTAGTATCCCAGAAATCAAAATTTCCAGTTAACTTCTTATTCAGATGCAAATTGGGCAAACTGTGTTGATGAGAGAAAAAGCACCAGTGGAGGAGCATTCTTTCTGGGTGACTCATTAGTTGCATGGCTTAGTAAAAAGCAAGGATCAATTTCATTATCCACTACAGAGGCAGAATACATTGCTACTGCTACTTGCTGCACACAAATTTTATGGATGATACAAACTCTTGCATATCTGAAGGTAACTTACACTCATCCCATTCCAATTCACTGTGATAACACCAGTGCCATTAGTGTCTCCAAGAATCCTGTTCTTCATTCCAAGACTAAACATATTCCAATAAAGTACCATTTTCTCAGAGAAAAGTTAAAAACAAAATTGTTCAACTGAATTATATACCTTCTACAGAGAAGATTGCAGATATATTTACAAAACCATTAGTAGCAACCACTTTTGGATATCTTCGTCGAAAGTTGGGGGTTATAATTTCTTGAGTCTAATCTGTTCACCTGGTCAGGGGGAGTACTTATTGAATATCTGGTGTATTTCCAAGGTGCTCATAGTTGACAGGGGGAGTATGTTTTGCAACAACTCAGGGGGAGCATGTTTCTTCTTTGACATTGATGTCAAAGGGGGAGAAAAGAGTCCAGGAGGAGAGTCCAAATGCATGTGGGTGCTTGTGTTTCCATCAATGCCAAAGGGGGAGATTGTTGGAAAATATTTAACAGATAGCGAATGCTTGTCATTGATGGAAAGTACAACAATGAAGGTGGGCATTATGAGAAGATGCTGCAGAGAAGATTTGATTAAGCTCAGAAGCGATGGAAAGATCAGAGTAAGTGGAACAAAGTAAGCTTGGGAGGAGAAAAAACATTTCTGATCGCTGGATCCCATTGACCGCCAGATCAAGTGTTGATCGGGACTGTTGATCCGAGACTCCATTTCAGAGTTTCGCGACTCACGACATGGAGAGGCAAGAAACATAACTATCAAAATCACGACATGCAAAATCGTGATTTAATCGCAGCCGTTGGATCAAAGTTTTGTTCTGGACCATTGATCCAGCTTCATCTCAGAGTTTCGTGACTCGCGACATGGAGAGGCAAGAAACATAAATATCAAACTCGCGAGATGCGAAATCGTGATTTAATCACAGCCGTTAGATCAAAGTTTTGTTTTGGACCGTTGATCCTGCTTCATCTTGGAGTTTTGCGACTTGCGACATGGAGAGGCAACAAACATAACTATCAAACTCACGAAATGTGAAATCGTGATTTAATCGCAGCCGTCAGATCAAAGTTTTGTTCTGGATCGTTGATCCAGCTTCATCTCGGAGTTTCGCGACTTGTGACATGGAGAGGCAAGAAACATAACTATCAAACTCGCGAGATGTGAAATCACGATTTAATCGCAGTCGTCAGATCAAGGTGTGATCTGAACCATTGATCAGACTCCATCTTGGAGCTTCACCTATCGCAACTTGGAGAGGCAAGAAACATAACCACCGAACTCGCGAGATGCGAGATCGCGATAAGATCTGGACTGTCAGATCTATGGAGATTTCAACCGCCGATCAGACTCAATGAAGTTGATTAACTTACGAAATATAAAGTTCCTTTTTGACACAGCCTATGGTCATTGCTGGTGGTCACGAGAAGGGAAGGAGCCAGTTCAGATAAGCTCCATTTCGGGAGTTTCGTGGATTGAGACTTGGAGAGTCGAGATGCCTCATCTCCAGACTCACGAAATTTGAATTCATTAAAAATCACTTTTTGAATAAGCGCTTTGTCATAGCCATGGTCATATAAAGGAAGGAGCTAGTGCAGAAAATCTCTGTTTCGGAGTTTCAGAACTCATGACATGGAGACTCAAGATGTCTCATCGCAGAATCTCCGAATTGCGAAAGTGAGAAACGGGTAAATAACACAAGAACCCATTAGAGATATTCCAACGACGCAGGTGAATCTGAGCATATCAGAGGGCTACTGTTGCACGTCACAGTGTAACTTCCAGAACCCATTGATGGTTTCTGCCAGAGGACTCAAAGACACTTCAGGGTGATTGACAGAGGAGATGAAGAGTCTCTAGAAATCTTCAAGAGGGATGAAGATGCTCATGGAGATGATTGACAACTGGATGAGTATTGAAGCTTGTAACTGGAACAAAGAAGGTGAGCTTGACTGTCACAGAGAAGATGAAGAGTCTCAACTGCCAGAGAGGTTGAGGAATCTCAACATGACATACAGTGATGCTGAACGAGTTGAAAAATGGCCAGAGAAGCTGAAGAATCATGATGATGATCAGACAGAGCACTCGAGTTATGGAGGATATCGACGTAGTGTGAGTATGCAGAGGGATTGCGTGCATTGCATGCACAAGGTGCACAAAATCTATAAATACACAGTACAGAGAATAGATTTGGTTGTTGTTGTTGTTGGGATTGCTATGGATGTTGTTGAAGGTGATTCATGCATGAAGAAGGATTAGAGGGCAACAGCTGAAAAGAACAGAAGAAGAATTGTGCAGCGAATGGACATGGTGCACATAGCATAAAAGTAGAAGAACAGAATGGGCAGTAGATGCATGCTAGAAGACGGCGAGGAAGTTGGGATAGCAAAATCTTGCAGAACAATGATGAGACTGGTAAGCTGTTATTGAACACTATATCACTGTAATAGGATTCAATATTTCATATTTATAATCCAGGGAGGTTGGGAGGTGCTAGGGAGGATTGGTGTCCTCAGAGGTTCAAGTGGGGGCTTGAACATAGGGAGTTGGTGCTTCCTTCTAGTTGGTGCTAGAGAAACCAGGGAGTTGGTGCTTCCTTCTAGTTGGTTCTAGAGAAACCAGGGGGTTAGTTCTTCCTTCTAGTGGGTGCTAGAGAAAAATAGAGAGTTGGTTCTCTCAGCAAGTTGCACCTTGCATTACAGAGGTTGTAGCCTCACAATGTGTTGGTGCTCAAATGTATGATAATGTAGAGAATGTAAATAATACTTATCATATAAAGAAGAAGAGGTTTTTACCCTGTATGGGTTTCCTTGGGAAATATCTGTCTCTGTGTTTCTCATATATGTGATTGATGATGAATGTGCCATTGTTCATTTCCCTGCATTATTGTGATCATCATTGAGTGCCTTGTAAATATTTTAAAAGAAGCATAATTGTTTAAGCACGGGAATGACTGATTCACCCCCCTCCTCTCATTTGTTCAACACAAAGGTTACACGTGGCAAATTAAAACATTAGTACATGAAACATTTAGTCTCCTAGCTCAATAAACCACAAAAATGCATGAATTAATTATACTTTACCTTATGACCTCATCAATGGATAATGGTAATGTTCTTTGTCATTTATCCCAGATTAGGTAAGCCAAAAAGGTATAGATGAGGAGTATAATAGGGTAGTGGGGATGTCAATTTAGAGGCTCAACATTCCCGCATGCCAAAACCATTGCATGTCCTCATGCAACTGAAACAAACCCTTTTTCAAAATTTGAGACTCCATTCTTTACTTTTGTGGATCAATGATGTTGATGGCTGAGGCTTCTGCTTTCAGCTCCCTTTTTATGACCCTAATGTATTATAAGAGTATTAGTACCTTCTTGAGCTTATTAAAAGTCTCTTCATGGTCATCTTGATGTTGCTGGCTGGTTACCTTCAATTGCTCATTTTCTTTTTTGATATACCTGTCCACTAGTTGGTATTCCTTCACTTCTTGTTTGAGTTCCTGTTTTTTTTTTTTTTGTAGCTCCCCAATATTTTTCTTCATCGTTTCTTTTGTTAAGGTCCTTGTTGACTCCATTGTTTCTGGATGGATGTATTCTCTTTCCTCCACTTCCTCCCTCATCCCACATAAAGTAATATTGACTTGTTCCTCAGTCAAGCTAGGGATGTCATTCTGGATTGATAGGTCTTCAGAAGGGGAGGTAAGATCTATTGGATCTTCATGTGTATGAGGAATGACAACTACTTTTCCTTTCTTTGCCATGCTCCTTATGGTTCTTTTACAAGGGGTTACTAGATTAGGGGTGCTCACATGCTTCCTTTTCTTCTTTTCTATTTGTGGAATGGTTATAGGGGATTGTTCTATAGGTTGTTCACTTTTATTTTCTAAGCTATTCTTCTCTTTTCTCACATTTTTTGTCTTATGACCCTTCTCCTCAAGTGCTACTATTGAAGTCTCCTCTACTAATTTGGTTTTACCTTTTGATTCTTGACTTTTAAAAATCTTATTGACTATGGAAGAGGGCCCTGCTTGTTTACTAGCTTTATCGTTTTGGCTCACTGTTTTGGATGATGATGGAGTTACCTTATCTTTCTTTCCCTTTTTCTTTTGAGGTTCCTTATATTTCTTTGGAGCAAGCTGGGCTTCCTCTATAGGTTTGTTTTCTGTGGGAAGGTGTCGAGTGATGAGGATTTTCTAGCTAATCCTTTGCTTTCTGATTTCATGTAAAACTAACATCTTAATAAGACCTTGATGGTAAATGCTAGTCTTCTCAATTTTGGATATGGATTTGACACCTCTTACCATCTTGTTCGGACTCATCCATAAAAAATATGGGAAATCAATTTCAGGGCCTCCTTCAAAGTGTAATAAAAACCTAAGATGATAAATGAAGGTTACAACATACCTACCCTCACAAGTGAGGAATCATTGAATACTAGCAAGCATTGGATGATACCCTTCCTTGATATAGTTCCTAGGGACCCCCTTTTTCCAATCAGGGTGCTGATGGTCTTCTTTCAAAAATCGTTGGCACATTTCCTTGTTGATTCTTACTCCTTTGAAATACTTGGATCCTCTGTTAGGTAATCCCGTGGCCTCCTTTAAAGTTGCCTCATTGATTGTTAGATGTAGATTGCCTATATGCACAATCTCTCCATCATAACCCTGAATACATGCGTGAGATACCTTCTCATGACAGCTTGTGAATTTCTCCAAAAATGGCATCCATCCCGATCTAGCATACTTCTCTCTACATAGTTGTAACTCCTCGATCTCTCTATAAATATGGAAKACCATTTCATGTCTACTTATAACCATCTTTATAAATTGTGAGAAAAAAATCGTGCTGTAGTGCAAGGATTTAGTCAGCTGATGAGGGTAAGGGTTTGGTACCGGAGATCGTAGGGAGAGGTAAGCTTGGAACTGGAGAAAGGTTGGAAATGGCAAAAKATATGGTGATGGCATCACTAATTCGAATGGTGAGTTTAAGTAAAGATGCCGAAAAGGRAAATTAAGACAAGATGAGGCTCATCTGGATGGCTTCACCACCCAGATAAGCCATTTCATTTCTGCCCATTAGTGAAATGATGGGGATGGAACGTTGGGTGTCGAAGCATCATTGTTGTTTGGGATAGGTGATTGGAATTCTGAGCAGTGAATTTGATGTTGAATCGTGGCTCATGACATGATATACGTTTGTGATTGCTTAAGGACGAAACAAGTTTGTGGCTCATCATTACTAGACATGCTCCATATTCACACTTTTGATGTGATTTTTCCTTCAATCATTTTCAAGCGCTTATGTGATGGTATGAATGATTAAGGTTAAGCATATGGGTATGAGGGAAGTGAAAGTTAGATGCATGGTTTTAACACCAAGGTAATAAGATCTAATATATGTTTTCATACCTCTTGTAGTTTTATAAGCAAAGGAAAATAAATAATACCATGTTACCTTTGTTTTTACCATTGTATAATCAATACCCATAGAATATGTGACTACCTTTGTATTTGAATCTTCCATATTGTCAGAGTTCATCTTTTTAGGCTGGAGTTTTCTAAAGCTTGGTACCAGAATTTTCTGTACTTCATTAGACTTCTTTATTTTGTGCTTGTCTTCTTTATTCTAGTTTTGTAGTGTTGTAGGGTGAACTTGTTGGTTTCTGAGGATGGGGTATGAGTCTGAAAAAGAGTTCTAAAAGAGCTCTTTGACCCTCCCCCATGCCAAGGATGTTGCATATCCTTATGCAAAAAGATTCACACTATGTATCATAATGGAGAAAATATGATAAGAGAAAAGAAACCAAATCAAATTCCAAAAGTACATTTATCACCTAGCATATGATCACATGCCTAAAAATTGAAATTGCCTTTCTTTTGATGACTTATTAACAAGGGTAGCATTCAACAATGAAGATAGGGAGGTGTTTATATTTTTTCCGGAAGAACAGATCCAACCTAACTTGCTTCAGAGATTTACTATCATTAGATGTTATGGATAAATTTCACAGTATAAGTAGATGAGACTCCCTAGTTAGGGCTCCATTCTTAAGAAGTTTCCTTTTTAGGTAATGTAGGATTTAGATGTCAGACCAGTAAGGTTGACTTAGTGATTCTCAAATGAACATTTGCTTGTAATAATTATCTTTGTTTATTAATTTGGAGTTGTATCTCATAAATGTCAATCAATGAGCTTTGCTTGTAGAGTTCATTTTTTTTGATGACAAAAGTGAATTTTTCAATCAGACAAGTAGAGATGAGACATTTCTCAACCAGAACCCACTGCCAACAAGCCTGTTCAGTACTCCGGTGGGGCAGTTGTGATAATTAGTGAGAGACATCCTTTCTCTAGGTAGAATGCCCCATTACCAACAGGCCTGTTCAATACCCTAATGGATTTTCCTAGTCATACCACAGACCAGTATCCGCTGTCAGCAGACCTGTTCAGTATCCTGATGGGTTAGTCTCTTAAACCCTTTTTCCATCAGAGGCTTCTTGTCCATAGTCACCTATTTCAATTTTTATTAAAGAGTGCTTTTGCATGGTGACAAGGGATGCTCGTCTGAAAACCTTTTTATAGGCTGGGATGGTATTGGGTTGGAAGGTATATTCTCTTATTTGGATGTCTTTAAAGACTTGTCTGAAGGAAAAAGAAACTTATGTATAGCACATTAGATCCATATGCATAATTTTGTCTGAGTTTGTCCATAAGAGAATGACCTAAAGTTACCTTTGGGTACTGATATCTCCTCTTCCATAAAAGTTTTCCTAGTGTGCCCATGACAGAGAGTGTTCATATACTCATATGTTACTCTTTAGAAAAGATAATCCAATGAATACTATTGAAGTCTAGTTAGGGTGAGATAGTTACTTGTAGGCTAATATAGTTTTTATCCCTTTAGTCATGCTGAAATATTGGATAAGGGCAACCTCTAGACTTTAAAGCAGATAAAGCATGGTTCTTTTAACAATCATAGGTAAAGATTGTGTCTTCTTTGTCAACCAAAAGAAATTAAAATACTTCCTTTTAGCTAGCAACATAACCAAAAGAAATTAAAAATTATTCCTTTTAGCTAGCAACAGAACCAAAAGAAATTAAAAATTCTTCATTTTAGCAACAGAACCAAAAGAAATTAAAGATACTTCCCTTTAGTTAGCAACAGAACCAAAATAAATTATTGCTTCATAAGAGCTGCCATTTGATACTACATTCAGCTTCTTCGTTCCAGCTTAAGTGGTTGCTGCATGGATTCATACTTCATATTAATTGACATAAGCTTTTGAAATATGCATAGAATTCCTTGTCAATTAGGTGATGTGTCCTGATAGTACCATATAAGGATGGACTTCTGGTATCGGACCAACACAGGATTGTTGGTACCAGACCAGAGCAAGATTTCTGGTACCAGAGTATTGTTGATGCCTAAAAACTGATGTTTAGCAAGTTCTTGAAGGATCAAATAAATTATATAAATCTACTTACAAAGATAAAATGTTAAAGTAAAACAAAAGGAGGTAAGAATCCCTTGTTACCTTCAGCTTATTAACAAAACACAATCCAAACCTATGTACAAAAGTTTAAAAATAAACCAATCAATCATTGTGGATCAGTAGGAAGGTCTTCTTCCTTACTGATCACCTGTATATTTGAATTCTGTAGTATACGAGTCAAAAATTCCTCTTTTGATAGGTTTTTGTTATAAATTCTCAACCGGTGACCATTCACAAGTAGTGGTGTCTGTTGTTCGTCAATTGTCTTTATCCTGATTGAATGATTGTCATAGATAGTGTCAATTTCATAAGGTCCCATCCAATGAGTAGTTAACTTACCTTTGAAGTTCTTGAATCTGTCATACAACAAGGCCCAATCTCCTTGTTGAAAATTTTTCTTTTTGAGATACTTGTCATGCCATTTTTTTCTCTGCTCTTGAATGAGGGTGGTTCTTTGAAGTGCTTCCTACCTGATTTCGTCCAACTCATTAAGCTGCAAGAGTCTTTGTTGCTGGGCTTCATCCAAGTTCATGCCAACTTGTACTACAATCATGAAGGTTTTGACCTGGAATTCTATGGGGAGAAGTACCTGCTTCCCATACACCAACTCATAGGGTGTATGTCCTGTTGTATTCCTCTAGGTGATTCTATAAGCCCATAAGGATTCTAGTAATCTGTCAGCCCAGTCCTTGTGGTGTAGCTGTACTGTTTTGGTAAGAATGGACTCAATAAATTTGTTGGTAGATTCTACTTGTCCATTTTCCTGTGGATGGTAGGGTGTAGATTTCCTGTGTTTAATTTGGTACTGTTCTGTAACAACTTTGACTAGATTAGAGGTAAATTGTGTTCCCTGATCAGTCACAATTTCTTGAGGTACACCAAATCTAGTAAAGATGTTATTAAAAAGGAAATCTACCACTGATTGTTCACTTGCAGCTGGTAAAGCTTTTGCTTCAACCCACTTAGTCAGATAGTCAGTACATACAAGTATGTACTTTTTCTTTTTAGATGTAGGGTTAATGGGCCCTACAAAATCTAATGCCCATTTCTCGAAAGGCTCAATGACTACTTGGGCTTGAAGTGGAATTTGGTTTTGTGCAATAGGCTTACCCATTCGTTGTCATTCATCACAATTGGATACATAGGTTTTAGCATATTTGAAAATATGAGGCCAATAATAACCAGACTGCAGAACTTTATAAGTGGTCCTCTTGTCTGCGAAGTGTCCTCCACAAGGACCATCATAACAGGCTTGCAAAATATCATGAATTTCATCTTCCCTTACACATCTCCTGATTACCAAATCTCGTCCTGTTTTGTAGAGACAATCATCGTGCCACATATAGTTTTCACTTAGCTGAATTACTTTCTGTTTTTCTCTAGGAGACAATTTTTGAGGCATCTTCCCTGTCACAAGATAGTTAGCTACATTTGCATACCAAGGAGTGAATGTAGAAATAGCAAACAAATTTTCATCAGGAAATTTATCTTCTACTAGTTCGTTATTTCCCAGATGAATCATTCTAGATAAGAAATCATCCACAATATTATCCTTACCAGGTCTATCAATAATGTTGATATTGAACTCTTGTAATAATAACAACCATCTTGTAACTCTAGGATTTGTTACAGGTTTTTTCATTAAGAATTTGATGGCTGAATGATCAGTGTGTACAAAGCTTGATATCCTGTAATATAGTGTCTAAATTTATTGATAGCATGGACCACAACTAGAAATTCTTTTTCTGTGACCGTATAATTAACTTCAGCTGGAGACATATTTTTACTGACAAAGTAAATAGCATAAGTCATTTGATTTTCCCTTTGTCCAAGAACTTCCCCAAGACCTATGTCTGAGGCATCGGTACAGATATGAAAAGGATGGGACCAATGTGGTCCTCTTAATACATGGGTAGTTGACAATTTCTGTTTTAGAATCTCAAAAGATATTTGGCATTCATCATCCCAATTGAATTCGACTTCTTTAGATAATAACTTGAATAAAGGGGTAGCTAGGCTTGTAAAATTCAAAATGAATCTTCTATAGTAGCCAACATGCCCTAAAAAGCTGCGAACTTCCTTTTGTGAGGAAGGTATTCTGATTTTTGTGATAATACGAATCTTTGTTGGATCAACTCTCATTCCAGAACCAAAGATGTGATGTCCCAAAACAATACCTTCAGTGAGCAACATTTTTTACTTTTCATTACTTAGGGAAATATTGGTTTCCTTACACCTAATCAAGACTTTTTCTAGACTGGTCAAAGCTTCCTGGAAGTCTTTTCCATGCACTGTAAAGTCATCCATGTAGACTTCCACACAATCATTGTCAAGTTAGAGAAAATGGCTAGGATAGCCCTTTGAAAAGTGGCTGGGGCATTGCAAAGTCCAAAAGGAAGGACCCTATAAGCATAGGTTCCCCATGGGTAGGTGAAAGTGGTATTCTCCTGGTCTTCGGGTGCTATTTGTATTTGGTTATAACCACTAAACCCATCTAGGAATGAAAAATACTTCTTTCCGAACAAGGTATCCAACACCTGATCAATAAATGGTAAGGGAAAATAATCCCTATGGGTGGCTTTGTTCAACTCCCTGAAGTCTACACATATTCTCCACTTACCTTTTTTCTTGGGAACTATGACAAGTGGAGACACCCATTGACTATCTGAAATGGGGTATATGAGATTGGCTTGAAGGAGTTTTTGCAATTCCTCTTTTACAATATCTTTAAGGGATGGCTTCATCCTTCGCTGAGGCTGTCTAACTGGTCTAATTTGGTCATTAGTGTAGATATGACATGTGCATGTGTCAGGGTGAATGCCTTTCATGTCTACATAATCCCATGCAAAGACATCAAATTGTATTTGGAGCATTTCAATTACTTGTGTCTTTTGTTCTGGTTCCAAACTAGAGTTGATATACAAAGGTTTTCCTAGGCTAATATCAACAAGTTCAGTACTTTCTTCCTTCTATGAGGAAGCTGGCGATAAAGTATATAATTAAGTGATATCAGGGTGCCAAGTTTGTTGATTCAGAACTGAAAATGTGTGACAATTCTGCAAAAGACCTTGGGTATTCAATACAATTTGTATCAACCAAAAATAAACTTAAGACTTGTTCATCCGATTATTCTTGCATTCCTCTTACCTTTTCAAGTGTTAATATGGGTCTGATGCAATATTCTTCTTCATAGGGGTTTTCTAACTAGACATGTATCTCCTGTGCCGGTTGGGCAGGAGGAAAGAGGACAAGCTTTTGGCTATGTGTGCCATTGGATATAGTCATCTCACCAGATCGACAACTGATAAAGGCATTTGCTGTGGCCAGCGAAGGATGACCAAGAACCACAGGGTGTCCTGGTTTGGAGGATGATTTAGAGTAGATGACTAGAAAGTCTATTGGATATTCCCAAGAAGCTAGAGTGACTGTGACATCATCTAAACTTCCTACAGGGATAATGACTGACTTATCTGCCAACTCTATCATGGTTTGGGTTGGTCTTAACTGGTTGATTTGGAGATTTTGCATAGTGTCAAAAGGAATTACATTAATTGCTACACCCAAATCAATGAGTGTGTTTGGTAAAGAAATACCATTAATTTCAACAGTGACTACTGGGTTCCTAGGGTCATTATATTTGTATGGAATTTCGGAAATAAATTCAGATAATTGCCCCACCACCTGAACAAGGGGAGGTTCCTTCTTTTTCCTTCCTAGTTTCTTAAGGCAAATATCCTTAATGGCTTGCAGCAGAGGTATTTTTATACATACATTTCGTAATTCATCCTCTATATCTTTGTGCAAGGGTGGGTCAGGTTTCTTCACTAATAGTATTTCAGGGTAGGGTGGAAGATTAACTTGTTGAGGTACTCATACAGACTGAGAAGTGATTGGAATAGTAGGGGAAGTCTCTTCTTCTACAAGGGTGGTTTGAGTGTTTTCTTCCTCATAATGATTATCATTTTCTTCCTGAATTATTACTCTAGGATTTGATTGATTTACAATTTTCCCTGATCGTAGTTGAATTTCATAGGTGGGAAAGGTTTGAACTTCTGTATTTTGCACAGGGTGGGTGTGTCAATTATTGGGGTTAGGGATTGGCTGGGCAGGGATTGTTGTTGGTCTCGAAGGGTTGTGGTCAGCTTGGTTTTGTGGTTGTCGATTGGCATTTATAGGTACTTTTTGCTGCTAGTTAGGGTTCAAGGGGGTTGTAAATTGCTACTGTATAGGAGGTGGGAGTAAAGCTTGCATCTATGGTGGGTTAAATCTAGGTAGTAATTGGGAAATGTTTGCAGGATACTGTGGATATGTAGTGTAAGAGGGATTCCCATACACAGGCCCCCTCCGACCTTGTTGCCAAGGTTGAGTTTGAGCTTGCTGAGGTGTCCATTGTGGATAGGTCATTGGGGGAGGACCCCATTGTTGTTGTTGATACTGTGCATTAGGGTCATAAAATGCATTGGGGTTTTGTGCTCTCCAAGGTCTTTTGGAAGGGTATGATTGTTCTTGTGAGACTCCTCCYCCCCTATACATGGTTTGTAGTTCAAGAAAAGTTGGACACTCAGATGTGGGGTGCTCTAGTGTACACAAGCCACAAATTTCTATGACATTTAATGGGCATTCTTTCTCACTGTGCTTCTTTCGTCATCTAGGACAGAAGATTGCTAAAATAGTCTCTTCTTCTTGTTTCTTTTACAGTTTTAGGGTATCTAACTGGTTATTGATTGTGCTCAAGATGTCTGTTTTAAAGTTCTCTCATAAGTTTCCTAACTCAATTATGGTGACAATTCCTAAGCTTTGTCTTGTATTTCTGCTAAAAGAATCTCTTGGTGCTTTACTTATTTTAGCTTGTCCTCTTGAGTATCTTCTACATTAATCTGCAATCTCTGCAAAAGGATTTTGGTGCACATCTCTTGAACTTAACAAATTTAAAACTTCTGTGTAGTCATCTCTAATACCCTTCAAAAATATGGTTCTTACTACAGCTGGGTCTGTGGTGAATAATTTTGATTTCTAGTAGTTGTATAAGAACCTTTCTAAGTAGTCTTTAGGGCTTTCATCTTTTGTTTGCTGCATTTAAAAAATGTCATTTTTAGCATTATCCTTACAATAGTCTTGGTATTTCCATAAAAATGTGTTTTTCATCTGATCCCAAGAGAGGATTGTATTTTCTCCTAAGCTCATGAACCATCTTAAGGATGGATCCTTCATTGTAGCAGGAAAGAGCTTAAGTTTTGGGGCATCGTCTGAGTAGTTATAGCTTCTACATAACATGTCAAACTTGAATAAGAATAAGTCTGGATCTTCAGTTGACATACCTCTAAAAGTGGGTAACGATGATAGTGGGATGTTTTTCATGTTGATGTTTATGGAAATATCCAAGATTGGAAACCCAAAGGTCTCAGTCTTTGTGGCTGCATTTCCTTCTTCTTCTGCCATTCCACTGATAGATGGTTCAGAAACTGGATTTTGTGTGTCTCTTGAACGTTTAGCAGATTCACGTCCTGCCTGCCCCAATGTTGATTCTTCCATTTTAGGTTCTTCTTCTGGAGCCTCGTTGGCTCCCCTTGAACTTTCTCCTGGTGGAATTTTTCCTGCACCAGTGTCAGTTGGATTACTGGGGGGGGGGTTATTTTTGAATATTTAGAGCTTACAAATCTACACTTATTATCTCTATATCTATGCATAAAATGGAAATTTGATTCTTAACTGAATTGAAATCCTAATTCTATCTAGAAGGCAAGAAGGAAACCTGGCTTCAGAGAACCCCACTATAGTGTCCACATGGCTCTTCACTCATGTCTTAAATGTTTTATCCTGATCCCTCAAGAAGCCTTTAAAATAATTCAAAAACTATGCAAACAATCTAAGCTAAAAATCACTTCCTACTGTTTGCAACTCCCCAACAACAACACCAAAATGTTGTGCTACTTATATGTGTAATATAATGCACTCATTAATTATCAATCTGGGATTTGTAATCAACATAGTTACAAGACACCAGTAAGAAATGTAATTCTAATGTCATGAGTATAGAACTATTATAGATTATGCATGCTATAAATAAAACAAACTAGCAAATCAAAACACACTTTGGTTGTCTTTCATAGAGAGGCTATCTACTCCATTATGGCACATGCAAGTATGAGATGGAGTTATTTTGACAGATCAACTCTGCTATCTGAACCAAAAAAATAATTATGCAATCACACTTCTGAAAGGGAAATCACACATCAATCATCAAGACATAGCATGGGTAGTTCAATAGTCAATACACTGAGTATGTTGTGGTTCACAATGTGCTGTTATGAACTTCACTAGTTCTCTTTCAAATATTTCTGACTACTGCTACCAACATTTATTTCCATGAAACGAAATCAAATTCATAAAAACAGAAACAAAGCATATGCAAAAAGATCTCTAAGCAATTGAAGCCTAAACTGAACTATACTGCTATCATCTGAAAAGATCAAAGCTTCAACTAGTCTAACCTTTATACTATTGAAATCAAATACTAACACTAATCTATAAGGATGATGACCTTTGTTGGGTGGTGGGCCCTTGCCACTTCAACAGGCCAGTGACTGGAGTCTACAATAATCTTTCTTTCAATCCACACATTCCTCTTACTCAAATTTCAAAACATAGAATCAAACTATGCTAACAACTCAACTCACATTCATTCATAAATGATCAAGACCTGGAAATAATTGACATCCTTCTATTAAACTTCAACTCAAAACCTGTTCTGCAATACGTAACACTGCTTCACATACTATGTTATGCTAACTCTATACTACCTCCACCATCCTTGCCATGACTATTTAAATAGTCTTAGTTGTGAAACACAAGGAGGTGAAATCTTTAGCAAATCAGTCAATTGTCAAATTTATATATTCGGTTACATATTTTAAACTTCATCCTCATGACATGAAGTGTATGAGGATGAAGAAAATAAACAAACTAGATTAACATAACCTTGCTAGAGCTTTGATGATTCAACAAACATCTAACAATGATCTTGGGTACAATCTGAAGCTAAACTTGGTATATTATGCTTCCTGTATTGGTACCGGATCGTGATAGGCGAGATTCAGTAAATGGTACCAGATCCGAACAGTATGGAAGTGGTTGGTACCAAACTAGAACAATCTGCAGCCATTGGTACCGGATCGTGACAGTGGATGGTTCAATACCATATTTGAAGGTGTGCTTGGTACCAGATTCAGACAGTGGCAATTTGGCACATAAGTACTGGATCGATAAGCTGGTACAAAAAGGCTGGTCTCATCTAGAGGTCAAAGGTTACACGTGGAAAATTAAAACATTAGTACATGAAACATTTAGTCTCCTAGCTCAATAAACCACAAAAATGCATGAATTAATTATACTTTACCTTATGACCTCATCAATGGCTAATGGTAATGTTCTTTGTCATTTATCCAAGCTTAGGTAAGCCAAAAAGGTATAGATGAGGAGTATAATAGGGTAGTGGGGATGTCAATTTAGAGGCTCAACAATGGCTAGTGTGCAAACCCTTAACCCTCCAGAATGGATCCGCATAGGGAGGCTATCAAGCCTGTTAAATTGTTCTCGATTATTGTGGTCTATTACTTCGAATGTGGGCTCACCCATTGGTTGCATAGCGGTCGTGTTGGTATATCTTTCGTCACTACCTCTGTGATAATAACATGAGATTTGCATTGCAATTTTCACTTCTAAAAGTTCACAGTTACCAACCCAATGTCAAAGAACTCATTTGTTTTTAATGGAAGGGCCTCTGCCCGTTTTGATTGGGTGCATGGGTATACGCAGCTACCACAACTGTTCGGTTGATTGGTTTTTCCTTAAAACAATGGGGGATTGTTGGTTAATGTATAGTCCCTAGTTTGCACTCATGGTGACTTGGTCGATGGATGACATTGGTCACAAGGGTTTGGTATTGATCACACATGTCATGTCCTGTAGATGATGTTTTGTGAAGTAAAGGATTGGATTGGATATTTCTACTGCATCTTTTCTCCTTGGTAGAACAAGATTGAGTGTGTGCGACCTGGTCACTCACATGTGACTTAATAATTAGCCCAAAATGATGTGTCGAGTTATTTCATGGTCATAGGTTGCTGTGTGATTATTGGAAATATTACACTATGGGATTCTCTCAATTGTGCACCATGTGTAGTATGGATGACTTATTTTTATGCTCTGTGATACCCACTGAGTTTTAAGTACGTTATTTATTGAAATTGATCACTGTTGATTGCATTCGTGTTGGATATTTGGCTCGGTTTTTAAGCCACATTAAGATGTTTTGTTTTACAGTAGGCATGGTTACATGGCTTCAGAAATTTACTTTTGCATAGCCTATGTCTAAATGTTGATTGTTTGTTGTATAGTCAATTTCCTTTTCAGGCGTTGCATGTGAAGTTTGATTATTTTGGTCTTGATTATTTTTCTGTGTATATGTATGGGAAAAAATATGAATACAGATCTTAATTGGCTCTATTACATAAATAGTGTCTTCATTATTTCAAAAGCACGACTGTTAAACATAGATATGAATTGAAGAAATTTCTTGTAGTGGTGGATGTTAACGATTACAGATTGGGAATGAGTGTTGTTGTTGACTATTGTAAAATGCAGAATGTACAAATAAAAGGAACATAACCTCTTAAAAATTGTGTGAAATAATTATGTTCTAACGGTACCGTGTTGGATATTAATGGACAATGAAATTAGGCAAATACACAGGAATTTTACTCAGTCATCTAATTGTTGGTTGATGCATATTTTTCTTACTGCAAAATATGTTATGGATTGCTTGATTAATTTCATGAACAATAAATGTTCCCCTCCCCCCCTCATTATCTCATTTTCCACTAATTACAAACCCCTCACAAATCCCATATTCATTTTGTTCACTCCTTGTTCTGATATTGATTACAGCTAAGAGAATTTCTGTGTTAAGTGGATGAAGTAACAATATCTTGAGTGGATTGTAGTGAGGTTTAACTTGGTTGATTTACAGTTGATTGTTGTTATCATTGAGCATTATTCTCCCCTTTCATTATATCATATTTTCACTCAATACAAACCTCTCACGTATCCAAGAACACTGTTTCACCCCTCCTGCTCATTGATTAACGTTAGAACAATTTGTATGGATTGGATTGCATGATCCTGATACATCCCGAACCAAATCTATTTCATATTTTTAAGGAGTTGTCATGCATGGTTATTTAAAAGAATATTTGTTGATTGTTAACATATGCAGGATGAGGTTTTTCAGTTGGGGAAGCCATGGCCGAGGAAACAGAGGTAGAGGTAACTGGAACCGAGGCCCAAGAAGGCCTAGGTTCTCTATACATTTTGATGCTAATTCAGAAGAGCTTAGCCAATTGTTTCATGCTAGATTATTTAATTGGTTTGGACAGGGAATAGTCCATTTGAGGCCTGAAAGGCCCCCTTTCCAAGCCCCTCAAGCCCCCGACATCCCTTTTCCTCCTCATGTCTCTTTATAGCCTGAAGTCACAGAAAATGATGGGTGGCAGGAGATTGTTCATCCGACAGTCTCCCAACACCGTGGCTGGCCAAATTTAACCTTGCTTGCTTCCCCACCTTTGAACCCCATTGTCCAAGCTGCCCCTAACCACTCACCAGTGCAATCCTCCCATGCCGGCAAGAGATTGAAGACTGAATCCCACCATGCATTTGATAAAGGAAAAGCTACTGCTGCCCCTTCCTTACCCTCCGACAACTCTGACAAATCCGTGTCTTCACGGATGCATTTGAGGGATGATTGTTCCCATGTGATCAATGAGATAAAGCCTAAAGTCTCTGCTCAGCCCAAGACAAATTCAGGAAATTCAAGAGGTGACAGTAGCAACCAAGAAAGGGTTGCATTACAGACTGAAAAATATGGCTTCTGAATTTTATGTTGTTTATTTTTTATGACAATGGAATTCAGGGATTTTTTGGACAACATGTTTTATTTTGGATATATGAGTATCATTTTTGAAATAATTTCAATTTTCATGAGCTAAAATTGCCAAAAGTAAATTTGTTGATGGGAGGCACAAGGTGGTGTGTTTTCTTAACTAATGGATTATGTTATGATGATTATGATTGTTATGAACTAGAGGGATTCACAAGGGGTCCCACCTACTAGTTATTATTTATCTATGACCCTATTATGATTATTCCCCCCCCCTAACTAAAGTTAGTTTAGTCTTTAGTTATCTTAACTAATAAGTTGGTTCAACTACTTCAACCAATCCTAATTTGTTAAAAGCAGAAGTAAAGGGATAAACAAGAGGAGGATAGAAGCACAAAGCATGCTAAGGTTTGCTCTTTGAGTTGATGTTGAGATAATTTAGTTTTCATTCATTCATATATTCATCATAGCCTAATTCTCTTTTGTGATAGCAGGGTCTTATTATAGACAAAAATATTCAGGGATGAATCAAATCATTCAGACACTTGTTCTTCAGAGGTGTTGATCTATCTTTGATAGTCTATGTAGACTTGTCTGTTTGTGAATTAACTTTCATGACTGATAAAGGCTATTGTGCAGAGTCGAGTGGGAAACAATCTATGGAAAGCTGATCCAACTTTTAGAGTTCAGTTTTGGTTTTCTGTCAGAGGTCCTTTTGTATGTTCCATCGAGGATTTCTAAGTTTGACTTTGGTCCAAGATTTCTGTGTAAAGTTTTGTAAATACAATGACTCTTTGGTGAATTGGAATGAAATAAAGGATTGATTTATGTCTCATATATCTTGAATATCATCTTGGTGTATTTACTTCTATTCTTACATTTATTTCAACAACTGATATGTTTAGAAAAATATATAAAAAGAGAAATTCTAGCAAGCTTTTCTTTGATAAAAGACTAGCCTAAGCACTTGTAATTAATACTTGTGAGTTAAGATATATATTTTGTTGGTTATAAACATAAGGTGATATTCCCGTCTACTTTACTTTAGCCAAGTAAAGTGTGAAAATGCTTGAGTAAGATCAATTCATATATTTTCCTCAACATTTATTTGGCGACCATACTGGGGAGATCTTCGATATCTCTCTGGTTAAATTTTATACTCGATTTTCATCGATACATCTTTCTTTTTCTGTTTTTGATTTCTTGTCTGTTTTGTTGGTTGTGGA